>BGPT01004089.1:178-20183 GCA_003297045.1 Symbiodinium sp. clade C Y103
AACTCAAAACTGTTGCAAATACCGTGGAAATGGCAGCTTCCAGCTCCAAAACGTTGCAAATAGCAGGTAAAACCACCTCACGCAGAAAACGGGAAAAAAATCCCAAAACTGAACGGGAAAAAATCCCAAAAAAAAATCCAGCCCCTTGCAAAGACCCTCCAACATACAGCCGCTCTGCAGACGCACAGGATAGATCAGTATAACTCAGTAGAATACATCTGAATACTGAATACATCTCAAAAAGCAGGACTGAGTATGTATGAAGGACCCATGCATCCTCCACATTGCAAATTTTCGACGATCCTTCCCAAACACATCAGTATGACACTATTTTGCATTCAGCAAAATACAATAGTTTGCAAAGGGAACCAAAAGTCATAGTTTGGTGGAAGATGGAGTCCGTTGGACAGTATGGAATGTGACGTGGTAATTTCAAACCACACATCATCGGGTTGTGACCCAACATTTTTCAAACGTTGCTGGGATACGGGGGCTGAGTTGATACTTGAATACACTTGAGTTGGTCCTGAAAGATATAGTGGGCCTGAAGGGCCCAAGGATCTTTAAGGACCGCACTCAAGCCACAAGGTCTTCTAGTTGATCGTTTGGGTTGCGCGGATTGAAGAATTCGCAACAGCAAATATGAGAGGTGGAAACATGTGTATCCAAAGAATTAAATAGTGAGTGAGAGAGGTGAAAAGTATGGTGTGCAACTTGTATCACTGTGGTCTTGCCCTGATGGTTTGAGTTTTTCCAATAGGTTGCACTCGGATGGATATCCTCTTGTTTCGATCATCCCTAAACATTCGAGCTATACATAGTATTACATAGTTCTTGTTTTGCATCAAGGGCCATGTTCTCGTTGTACAAGTCACAAGTTCTCTGTACTCAGACTGTTTTCTCTATACTTTCGATTCATCACCTGTTTTCGATTGGCCACTCGACCGACTCGACCGACTCGACCTGGTAGGGTCCTTTACTTTCTCACCTTCGCCTGTTACGCTGGCGGCCTGGGTCAGTATGCCAATGTTGGGACCCCTGGGTCTGATCAGGGAAGGCCCAGAGTCTTGCAACATGCACTAAATAGAAAATATGACCCATGCTTATGATAATCATAGCAACAAGAATGATGATTAAACTCCCCTCATTTTTTTCCTGCCAGTTGTTTTCCGCATAAACTAGTTTGTTGGACTTATTTTTTTTCTGTCAAGCAGGCCATGGCCGTGGGGGTGTTGCCTCTTACGCCGCTTAGAGGCTGCCAATATGCTGAAAGAACTACCTCCCAGCGGCGATCAGGCGCAATAGCACATGCAAGGAGCAGTATACTGAAAGCGAGGTATCATAGAAGTCGAAAACAATGAGATCATGGGGAAACATTTCAGAACCATCAGTGTTTCAGTTGTGGTTTTGCAGGTTATTGCCATATTTGGTTGGTCATCTTGGGAACAGTCATTCCAAAATCCACCCTCTCTTGGATCCCACACTTGTTTTCGTCAAATCTCTTTGAAGGGGGTTGTCACAGTGCTTGAACAGGTGGCTTTTGGCCGAAACGTCGGATATCTCAGCGTTTGTAGGTTTGCTGCAGTTGTTTTTATTTCTGGTTACACTTTGGACTTCAGGGGGACTGTAGTTTAATCATCAGATAATCCTGATAGAGGCAAGGGTTGACCACAGATGACCACAGTTTGTGGAGCTTTGACGCCTGGATCCAAGGCAATCCAAGGATATGGAATGTTGCCATGTCATGTGGGTTTAGGAGACATACGATTCCTTGCTGCGGATTGCAGCTGTATACTGACACTGGCACCACAGAACTGTCTTCTTTAGAGTAGTATATTGAAGCATATGGAGCCTAGGCGCTTTTGCCAGAGATTCCGACCCTACAGCATCCGTTCTAATTTTGGGCTGCAAACTTCTTTTTTCATGCTTTTTCATGTTTTTTTTTCCACAATCTTTTCTGGTGGGCTCATTCGCATTGCCGAGGTCTTTGGTGGTATTATTCTTTGCATTTTGCAGCTCATTCCATTGTTCATTGTATTCGTGCCATGCTCAGTGGAGATGGATCGGGGTATCCCATGGTAGCTGAGTTGCTCAATGATACGATACAGTCCTTGTTGTGATTTTTTCTGGAATATCCTTTCATGTTGAAATGTTCCAGTGCTATTCCGAACAAGAATCGGTATGTGCAGTATGTGCACCCTGCAAGTACTGTAAGTGATGCTATTGTGATGCTATTGTGACTGTTGACAAATGAGAAATCAACTTGCTCTTGGAAGGGGCCAGCGACATGGATTCACATGCTGGGCAGGTTGCAGAGTATATACAGTAGCAATTGGGGACACCATTTAACATCATGCAATCAGTTGTTGAGATTTATTGAGCAGGTCTTCGTTGGAAGAACCAAAGAAGAGGCCATTAATGAGGCGCACAGAGGGGGATGCAACCTGCATGAAGGGTATTGGTGTTGACAATAGGCTTGAGCTTCAAGGCCCAGATGAGCATTTCAAAGGAACGCAAATTTTTGAGTCTCGAAAGCCACACTGCAAACATCTTTGAGTGGTCATTTCTTGTGCAAGGATCCAGAGATATTCAGAGGCTGTCATTCCTCATTTATCGTATAGGGATAGATGGGACAGGCAGTTCCTGCAGTTTTTTCGGGCCAGCACCAGCCATTTGCCGCGCACGCTCCAGCACAAGAGCCATAAGAAGCAAGAGGCAAGAGAGGACACCGGCGTGATGAAAACATACAATTCTCAGGTGGGAGATACCTCGAGAGTAATATAGTAATATAGCCATCCAAAGTTCAGATTAGCTGAGAAGGTGTGATCTACTGTACCCATTTCTTGCATCGTGAAGTTTGGATCAGGCTTGGATAATTGTCACTGTGATTCAACAGCTCTTTTTTGTTCCAGAGTGGATGAGCTCACTTCCTGTTACTGTACCATGACTCATGACACTGATTTGAAGGGCATATCCCTGTGCAGCAAAAGTGTTGCCTATCGTACTAATGGGATATTGCCATATTAACTAGAGATTGTCAGAGAGTTTCAACCCTAAACTGCCTCTGTGACTGGTATCATTTGAGAGTGTCAACCCGAAACTCTGGAGGAGACACGACTGGCAAACAAGAAATACATGGAAGAGGCTGCAGCTAGCTTTGAAACACAATGCAATGCTTGCGTGGGATGTTTGAACACTTAGAAGTCGGGTCACCAACAGGCAGAGCGAAGGTTGTCTGTGTTGGGAGAGATAGTTGATCAAGTGAGTCTTTGAAAAACCGCAACAGTACCAAACAAGGGAAAGCCTCCGCGTACTGTACTGTGCATTCTTGTCATGTTTTCACCTGGAGAGAAGGTGTGATGATGTGTGATGTACATTGAAATCCCAGATCCATCCAGATCCAAACACATCAACATATGATTCATATCCCTGACACTGCTCCTGCTTTGTTTTCTGATTGAGAGGTGGGCTATGGAGCAGCAGGCTTCGACGGGACTCCAAAGCTGAAAAATGTTCGTCTTGGTGGTCCTATGGAATGACCATGTGTAGATTTTTTTTGGTCCTATATGCCCATGAGTCAGAACCCTGGTACCTAGTGAACCCCAAAATAGCTGGTAAATGGATGTTCATCCCATTAAAACTGATACTAATATATAGGTTTTGACCCATCCCCATATAGTACTTAGAGACCTTCAACGACAGATCTATCATTTCAAGTGTTGACTTTATCCCACAGTGATCAACTTTTGATCTGCCACAGGATCTGGATATGATGCGCCAGGGGCACAGTTCAGGGGACTGGAAAAGGATCATAAGAAGCCTGGCTAATCTGCAAGTGTAAAGGAAGCAAAAACACATCAACGAGTAAAACTTGTTCTTGCATATCTGCAAAGTCTTTGAGCTTCTATCTATTTCAGGGGGTAGTTAAGGCACAACTCTCAGACGCTTCCCGTTTTTCATTGTTTTTCTATTGTAAGAGCATTGTTCTTTTAGACAGAAAGCATGAAAGCCTGATCTCTTGTCTAGCCGCAATTTACTGCGACCCTGTGGCAGCAGTGTTCCATACCCAGGTCCTACGATGGTTGGAATCCCGGGTCTTTGGAAGGGCTTGGCTGCCATGACTTGACAGCTGAGACCACTGGCGGATTGAGCCAGGTGGTTCACTTTCAAAAACAAGCCACAGTCAAAGCCAAGACCTAGAAAGGGCCAATCATTGGGCCAATCGTGTTCCAACTGTGATTTGTCAAGTGCAACACAAGGACAATTTTTGACCTGACAAGATCAAGTCCATTAATCATTTCGGTAGCTCAGACTAGCCACAGTTGCCAGGTTAGAAATGGTGGTACTCGTAGGGATTTTCGCATGGACCGTTGGTTGGCTCAAAGAAAACGGATCCGAAACGCTGCTGACATCTGACCGTTTTTGTTGGCACCAGCTCTTTGCCCATCATGTTCGGTGCCAGACTCAGATTTGAGGTCCGTGATGGTGGTCCCTGCTCTTTTGGTGCCCATGGAGAGCAGATCCCTTATGAAGGGATCTGCAGACATTATACAGCAAGCATCAGCAAGCTAGTTTTGTGTGAACCTTTCCGTTGTGAGTTTTGCCAGTTCTTGAACAGAAATGCCTCCACTTCCGGAGTTGGCAAGGTGCTGAGGTGCTTGTTGGTTCAAACTACTGGTGCTGGACAATTGTCCAACTTCACCCACAATAGGTACGCGGTACATAAGTATCCCATATGCCCGCCCTTGGATGGTTCTTCATGTTTGCATTTGCCAGTTGTCCCCAAATGTCCTGAATCCAATCCATACATACTGTATCCATATATGGTGCGACCGCAATAGGTTTGAAGTTCCTTGATTTTTCACCCCTGGAAAGCTCTGCCCAAGCGCAGAAGGTGGCATGTCCTTCGCTACACAGAATGGAGCCACACAGAACACCCCAGAGAGGAACCGCTTTTGCGCTTCGGGTTTTGCTTCCACATGTACTGTCCCATGCGCTGTGCTGCTCTGGCCAGTTGAGGTCAAATAATATTTCTTAAATTGCCCATGGCGCAATTCTCATCTCAGTATTGAGAACAGTACAGAAAAATGCAAAGATATGCAAAGCGACACTAATGTTTCTTGAAGGCTTGGAGCCTGGGAGAAAAATGGGTGTTCATCTCTATTCGCAACGGATCACACGAACTCATGACAAATTGATTTGAGCTCACATCATTACATCATTGCATCCTAACATATCCCAGGCATCCAGGAAGAAAACAAAGGCTTATTATAATGTTGGGAAACAATAATAAGCCACCCATTTGGGAATGGTTTATACCATCTATTTATGGTGAAATTGGGGATGGTTTATTATTGTTCTACCAACATTAGAATCTTATAGATTCAGTCCTAGTGGAGGAAACCTTCCCATGCCGCTCTTTCTGGAAAGGCAGCGACGACCTGAAGATCGCACGTACGCTCTGCTGGGATTGATCATCTTGATGTCTGTGACATCCCGTGACTCATCACTCTTCTGCCCAAATGACAATATTGAAAGTGATATAACAGTTTTATACCAATGATCGAATAAAAGTCAAATTCATGGTCATGATTCCCAAAATCCTTTGAGTTTTCATGACAGTTCCAGTTCCATGGGGTTTTCTATGCGGTTTGAAATTGCCAGGAACTTGCTGCCGGTCACCGTGCGATTGCTGGCGGCTTGTTAGGGATATGGAGATGGTATGACCTGCCTGGTATGGTTTGATTCAGGCCAAAGTGTTTGACATGTGGATATCTTATATCGCTAGATATTGCTGATATTAATATCTTGAAAGTTTTCTTATGTTTAAGTGGCTGTCTTGGTCATGATGCACATGTTTGTTTTCATAATCTTCCGTACATGCAAGTTCTTTAAAATTCGACGGATGGTGACTGTGTCATTGTTATATGTTAAATTATATTGTTATTTTCCGACAATTTGAGCTTTGAACCATTCAAGCCATTGGTCATCCATGGTCATCCTATTCCACTGTGTGGGTTTTCTCTAGCATGCTTCCCATGCTTCAACTTGCTCCCTGTTGTGAATTCATGTGAATTCTCATCGTGCTGTGCTTTCTTCTCAGATTGTGTGAGATATTCCTTGTTTCACTTTGAACCAATCTGACATGTTGCAAAGCTCAAACATTCGGAAACTCACCCTTGGCTTTCATCAAAGTCTTAGATTTGTACTTGAACATGACACATGATGAATCATAAAGACACAAATCAGAAAGCTCCGGTGTACACTTGCCACATCCTACATCACCCTACTCATATTCATTTCCCACGTTGACCATGTTGACGCCAGGAATCCGCCAATGAAGCTGCCAAGACCGGAGATGGAGAGCTTCGTTTTCACGGTGCCAGGGCAGAGTTTGAAATCGATCTAAGTCGATTTAAGTTGTTTTTTTCTAAACTTTTTTGTTGTGTTTTTTTTGGGTGCCTTTTCGGCTTTGGGTTTCCCTTCCAGGTGCGTTGGCAGATGACAGCTGCATCCACAAAAATAAAATGGGAGTGGCTTCAAAATGTCGGAAAAACGCCCTAAAATGGCAAGTTTACTCACTTTTTTGAGACATCCAAATTCCATGACATGATATTGGTGCATGTACGGTCTGTAATCCACTGATAGTCAAGAACCAGGCCGGACAGAGCTGGTTTCGGAATCTCCGAGGCAGTGAAACATCTCCCAACATCCTGCTGTTGCTGGCACAAGTGGAGGCCGTCCACGCACAGCAGAAGAACATGGCAGAGTTGCTGGGTGGCACCACGATGGCACCGTTGTTCACCGTGACCATCCGTGACCAAATGTTCAGGGCACGCGTGGCACAAAACGCGATGGGAAAAATGAATAAAAATGAGCGTTTGTACCCGAACACACCCATCTTAATAGATAATGAACCCCCCTCATATGACCCACGCATAGAATTGGTTTTGGCCATGTTTTTTCTTTTATGCGGGATACATCCACACACACACAATTTCGTAGTCACGTTCCATGATCCGAGCAGGTTTTCTTTGGCAGACAGCTTTGTGAGTTAAGGACACTGGAATTCCAAGACCATCCAAGACCATCCAAGATTTCCATATGTTTCCAGCGGTTTCCATGCTCAGGTTCACAGTGTGTGATGGCACTGGAAGCTTGAGGGTCCGTTTCTTCGCCACTGATGGTGAGGCCCAGGACGTCGGAAATCTTCAGCTTTGCAAAAGATCACAGTACTGTACCTATCCAACCTATCCGACCTGTCCCTTTTCGCATCCACTTGTCACAGAAATGATCTTTTCCATGAATCGTCAGCCATGAACAAACTTGATAAAGAAACCTTCTAGAGTTTATATATAACTGAATTGCGCACAGTTTCACTGCGAGGAGAAGGCTCTCCAAAGCTTCAGCACTGGAAGCTGGGTAACGAGTCTCAGAAGTACGTTAGGCGATGTTGACCTTGGGAGTTGGTTGATCAGATACAAAACGTGGATCCAGTATAATTCAGTGCAAGAGACCCCTTTTTCACCTGTGCGAATCTGGTATGGACAAGACTGTATCCACAAAATGTGGATGTTCTTTTTACTTGTTGACCTTCCGGAAATTAGAGCACGACAAGGGCAGTGCTGGTTCACCAGTTCACCTGGCATGACCTTCTTATGTGTACTCGCCGGGATTCTAGCTGTGAATCAACATGAACCAACCCTTCAAGGAATATTATTGACGTACCAAGAATTCTTGTTGGTTCCTCTCCATGTGTGTCGTTTTAGTCAAACTCATTTTTTGGCTTAATCTCAATTATTCTCAATTTATAAATATATGTGTATATATATATATATTATACATATATATATATATATATCCATTCATTGTTGATTAGGTCCTATTTCAATCGCAAGATGGCATCATCCCACAGCGGTTGCAGCACAGCAGCTACCCTTTGGTAATCAAACATGGCTGGAACATCTCCCATTTGTAGTTGATTTTCCCTGCCAATAAAATCCAATAAACCTTCATTGAGTTTGGGATTTTCCAGCCAGCCACGTTCAATTACCGGAGGGTATCTAGGTGAAGCTCTTTGGTCAGTTCCGGTTTGCACCCACGGCACACTTCTCTGTGTCCATGCTTCGGCCAGTGAAGTCAGCCCCTTGACGACGAACTTGGCGGCACATGCGGTCGCTGGTTTGGGGGAGGTTTTTTTGGGGGGACACATCAATGGGTGTGTTTGAAAAGGGATTAATCGAAGGAAGTTTAGAAGTCAAACTTCCGACAATATGGACAGATGGAAAAGTACAGACAGGAAGAAGCTCAGACAGGGAGAAAGTCAGAAGAGACAAGATTAGACAGGGAGAAAGTCAGCAGAAAGACGATCAGAGAGGAGAAAGTCAGAAGAGAGAAGATGCAGGTGCGCGAAAAGGTAGGAAAGTCGCGAAACACTGTTTCTCCTATGTTTTGTGGCTCCGGAGGGTCGAAAAGTAGGCTCGCTAAAGCGGCGCGGGCGCAGAGCCATCTGGACAGATGAGAGATGAACAATTGCACGCCGCTGTGGCGCGAAGCACATTTGAAAGTCAAAAGTGGTAAAAACTGACGGCCTCGGATCACTTTTGGAAGTTGAGATGTGGAAAAAGTGGACAATGTTGTGGCGCGAAGCACATTGGGAAGTCAAAAGTGGTAAGAACTGACGGTCTCGGAGCACTTTTGGAAGTTGAGATGTCGAAAAAGTGTACGCCGTTGTGGCGCGAAGCACGTTTGGAAGTGAAAAGTGGTAAAAATTGACGGTCTCGGAGCATTTTTGGAAGTTGCGATGTCGAAAAAGTGCACGCCGTTGTGGCGCGAAGCACATTTGGAAGTCAAAAGTGGTAAAAACTGACAGTCTCGGAGCACTTTTGGACGTTCAGACGTCGTTTTTTGTGGCAGGGGGAAGGGGTTCTGCACCTTGTCGAAAGTGAGCTAAACGTGTGGGTTTTGTAGCATTTTCAAAAACGATGGCGGGCGTGAGACATTTCAAGAGGATTTGCAAAGGCGCATGACGCATGGCAGGCGCAGTATCAGAGACATATTGATCAGACATGTTCAGAGGATTTCAGAGGTCAGGGAGCTGATTTCCTGAGAGGTGTTGCATTTTGGAACATCAGATCTTCAGGTTTGTCCAAGTAATTTTGCGTGACAAGTGCAGCACTTCGTATGACCCGGAATCACCCATTCATGGCAGGCGCAGCACTTTAGAGAGATAGACTGGAAAAATCACAAAACGCATTGGTACGAGCCAGTCAGCTGCACACTCAACTTTTCTATTTCTGATGGACATTTCGCAGATTTGCTTCGTTTTTGATGTTGTCAACTTCAAAAATTGAGGAAGTCTCGCAGAATTGCTTCGTTTCGGAACATTACACTACACTACATTACACCACACTACACAACACTACACTAGAATCAACTACAAGGTACAACTACAATCACAGCTACAACCAGAACTACAGCTACAACTACACCTACCACTACAACTACACTACAGTACAAACTACAAACTACACCACACTGCACTTACTACACTGCAACCGCACTACACTACACTACACTAGACTACAACAAGAACTACAACTACAACTACAACCGCACCTACAACTACAACTACCACTACCACTACAAACTACAGACTACAACTACAACCACAACCACAACTACCACTACAACCACAACTACCACTACAACAACAGCCAAAATCACAACAACTACAACTACAACAACTACAAAAACCCAACTACAACAACCCCACTACAACAACTACAACAGCTACAACAACTACAACAACAACCACAATAACCACTACAACTACCACTACACTACACTACATTGCACTACACTTCAACTACAACTACAACTACACCCACAACTGCATCTACAACTACAACTACATCTACTTTACAACTACACTGCGCTGCCTCCAACCACTTGTTTGTCAATCAGTGGGTTCGCTCTGCCATCCATGATTCACAACAACCTTTGGAACTTCCGCCACCGCCTTGTGCGGTACTACTGGTCATATTTAGTAACGATAAATGTGATACTAATATGACCCCAAATGGCCATGTTGAGAGGGAAAAAGATGATCAACCATCAAATTTTGGGCGCCCCATTTTCAGAAACCCACATTGGTGATGGGGTCAAATACAATGACCGTAGTTTTGACCCAATCATAAAAGGTGGTTAGCAGGAAGATGTTGTTCGCGATGCCATGAATAGTTTTTGGTTGTTGAATCCTCTGAAAAATGGACCAGTCATATCCAGTCATGGCTTTAGGGCCTGAGTCACCCTGAGTCTCCACCCAGTCCGCTCTGTATATGTGATCCATGTGTGATAGGGTTTGACAATGTTTGACAGGATGGCTACAGATGAGTCACCCGGAATCTTGGAAAATGGTTTTGATCCCCAGTTTCAGTCATTTTCCCATAGATCATCATAGATCACATAGTGAATTGGATGGATTCTGAGTTGCTTCACTCCGGCATCTGAGGCAGATGAGATTAGCCATCATATGATTGAGGCAGAGCGGATTCCGGGGGCCCAAGCCTTGATCCCTCGTCTCACATGGACCCATTTCAATCAACAACTGTTGCCCAAATCTAGGATGTCCTTCCTGCTAACCTGCGAGGTATTCTTCAATTCCTGCATAGAATCATAGGGATACTCTACTCCTGCCGACGATCTTCCTCCCAGCGTCCGCAGCTACATCGCCTGGTGAGGAAACTCTAGTCGAGGGCAGCGGTGCTTCAGATCTTTTTGTGGCATTTCAATTGCTCCTCTGAAAAGAATCATTGAGATGAGCCAAAAGGAGTTGAAGATTGAGTTGAAGATTAAGTTGAAGATCAATTCAGTTGGTTCAGAGTTCATTCCGCTGATGCCCTGAAGAGGTGGCCCACTCCGCTCTAAAGTGTTGGCAGCACAACAGCTACAGTGACTGACCGCATGTTGAACGGGGGCGGGTATTGAAGAGGCACCCAGAGGTGTCAAAGGTTCCAATTTTTTCCAGTCAATTTGATCATATTAGTGGTGTGTTTCCTGTAATGCATATTACCTACCTGTTGGAAGCAGCTTCTTGGGACAGCGGAACCGTTAGATAAGAACCGATTAAGAATTTTCCAGCCTACCCTGGGGTTCTTAAGTGCTATAGGCAAAAAAAAATGGGAATTATGAACGAGGGTACCCTCAAGTTCTTAATGGGTTGGTTCTTAAGGGGTTCATATCTGAAATGTCTCAGTAATTCTTCATTTTGGCATGGTATTAGGTTCAGAAAAGAGTTGGGTGGGAAAAAACTTTTTAGGGCTCGAAAAGTTTCTTCAGGTGCAGCCATCCAAAATAGGGCTAAGGGCCAGACAATCCAGCATGCCAGGACTCGAAAGTTCATTTTGGCATGTTATTAGGTTCAGAAAAGAGTTGGGTGGAAAAAAAGCTTTTTAGGGCTCGAAAAGTTTCTTCAGGCGTAGCCATCCAAAATAGGGCTAAGGGCCAGACAATCCAGCATGCCAGGACTTGAAAGTTCATTTTGGCANTTTTAGGGCTCGAAAAGTTTCTTCAGGCGTAGCCATCCAAAATAGGGCTAAGGGCCAGACAATCCAGCATGCCAGGACTTGAAAGTTCATTTTGGCATGTTATTAGGCTCAGAAAAGAGTTGGGCGGGAAAAAACGGCTCGAAAAGTTTCTTCAGGTGCAGCCATCCAAAATAGGGCTAAGGGCCAGACAATCCAGCATGCCNTAGGCTCAGAAAAGAGTTGGGCGGGAAAAAACGGCTCGAAAAGTTTCTTCAGGTGCAGCCATCCAAAATAGGGCTAAGGGCCAGACAATCCAGCATGCCAGGATTTGAAAGTTCATTTTGGCATGTTATTAGGTTCAGAAAAGAGTTGGGTGNTGCAGCCATCCAAAATAGGGCTAAGGGCCAGACAATCCAGCATGCCAGGATTTGAAAGTTCATTTTGGCATGTTATTAGGTTCAGAAAAGAGTTGGGTGGAAAAAAAGCTTTTTAGGGCTCGAAAAGTTTCTTCAGGTGTAGCCATCCAAAATAGGGCTAAGGGCCAGACAATCCAGCATGCCAGGACTTGAAAGTTCATTTTGGCATGTTACTAGGCTCAGAAAAGAGTTGGGCGGGAAAAAACGGCTCGAAAAGTTTCTTCAGGTGCAGCCATCCAAAATAGGGCTAAGGGCCAGACAATCCAGCATGCCAGGATTTGAAAGTTCATTTTGGCATGTTATTAGGTTCAGAAAAGAGTTGGGTGAAAAAAACTTTTTGGGGCTCGAAAAGTTTCTTCAGGTGCAGCCATCCAAAATAGGGCTAAGGGCCAGACAATCCAGCATGCCAGGACTCGAAAGTTCATTTTGGCATGTTATCAGGTTCAGAAAAGAGTTGGGCGGAAAAAAAACTTTTTAAGGGTCCGAAAAGTTTCCTTCAGGTGCAGGCATCCAAAATAAGGCTAAGGGCCGGGCAATCCAGCATGCCAGGACTTGAATGTTCAGTTTGGCATGGTTTTAGATCGCGCGAGAGGCTGTGGGCAGGAAGAAAACTTTGGGGTCCCGAAAGATTGTTTTTCCGATTTGGCGGCCCGAAGCAAGGCAGCACAGGCAAGACAAGGCACGACAAGCTAACATGAGCCAAGGCCCGCCCTGGAGGCCAGGAAAGGCTCAGTGAGTCTGGCTGGCATCAAACCATAACTCATACCTTTATCCTTGCTAACCGCGCGGGGGTTCGATTCCCACCCGCGCCGCCGGGCCACGCAGAGAAGCCTTGATGTTGTAGCTAGCGGTAAAGGATGGCTTATTTCCAGTCGCAGCACGAACATCACATGGATAGATGGATGGATAGATAGATGGATGGGTAGAGAGATGGGGACCGGAAAAGTTTATCCACTACTAACGGTTCCATGGAGGCCCTTGGAAGAAGCTGGCTTGGGTTTGCAGCGCCCAAAGTTTGTTTCAAGGGTTTTGCGGGGACAGCCAAGCAGGTAGGTTTGGAAAAAAACTTCTTGGGACCCGAAAAGTTTATCCACTACTGACTGACCCAGGGAGGTCCTTGGAAGAAGCTGGCTTGGGTTTGCAGGGCCTTAAATTTATTTCAAGGGTTTTTGCGGGGGCCGCCAAGCAGGTAGGTTTGGAAAAATTTTTTTGGGGACCCGAAAAGTTTATCCACTATTGATTGTTCCATGGAGGTCCTTGGAAGAAGCTGGCTTGGGTTTGCAGCGCCCAAAGTTTGTTTCAATGGTTTTGCGGGGACAGCCAAGCAGGTGGGTTTGGAAGGAACCTTTTGGGACCCGAAAAGTTTATCCACTACTGGCTGTTCCATGGAGATCTTTGGAAGAAGCTGGCTTGGGTTTGCAGGGCCTTAAATTTATTTCAAGGGTTTTTGCGGGGGCCGCCAAGCAGGTAGGTTTGGAAAAAACTTTTTGGGACCCCAAAAGTTTATCCACATAATTCGATAGCCATCCCTCCAACCAAACTGAAAAAGAATAAAAACACAAACTTAGAAGCACCGGCAGAACATACCCTATCAATGTTTGAAATCCCGTCAAAGGGTAATAAGAACCAATGGCTAGAATCCAGGGTACCCTGGGGTTCTTATTTCAATTAGCCGACAGAAAGGGCTAAATCCAGCAATCCAGCCCCTGAAGTTCTTATTGCAGTAGGTTCTTAAACAGTGGATCCACTGTAGTTTCTCCGTCTTGATTTTGAAAACTGTGTTCAACACATTAAAGTTCAACAGTTTTCGAGTCATCCGCTGTTATCAGCACCTCACAATGCAGTCACAGAAATATCACAAGAGTCTGTGAACACGTGGTCAAGTAAGGAGAACAAACTTGTTGGGATTTTTTTCCATGACTGAAAGGTTCGCTTTTCCAGTGTGGTTCAGTCAGGGTGTTGTTTCTGATATTCAATGATATTCCATTTCATGACTGGGATCCAACCAGAAGCCCGTGAACATCCGTGAAGTCCGCGAAGCAAGATTTGCCCAGCTCCAGGTGGAACTGATCCTACGACCCCAGCGCCCAAGGTGGTGAAATCAGGGGAGTTTGGATGCTCAGATGGGCAGCAGATGGGTAGCAGATGGGCAGCAGATGGGCAGCTGATGGGCAATAGCCCCTGGAGCTGTTCCAATTTCGATGGTGAGTTTGTACAAATGAATCGTATGTCATTGTATGTCAAATCCTACACAAGATGTACCTAGGTCTACCTTTGGATGTAGTATCTTGCCGGACCTATGTCAAGGATGTGGTGGTCCATTAGTTTTGTGACAGTTGTTTAGCTATGATTGAATCAGGCTATGATACACTGTATGATACACTGGTTTCTTCAGGCCAAGCTAAACGCGGAGAGCTGCAATTTTTCAAAAGAAAGCTGTTTGTTCCATGTCTCTTCCACATTTGATCCATATGCCTTGTGTGTATATCCGGATTTGATCCCCACCAAGGGAAAGGTTGAGCGTTGACTTGGATTCAAAAATGTCAATCTGCAATCTGTCACTTGCTGGGTCAATGACAGGCTGCATTCTTGAGGTCTGACATTCAGGCAACATTGACAGCAACAAAGATACAGGAGACGAGAGCATCCAGCCTCCAATGTTTCAGATGTTTCAGTGACTCGAAAAATCCGGTGGCCCCGGAAGTCGTGAGCGAGCACATGTGACCCATGAGGCCTGAAAAGACAACTGAGTCAGAAACTCAAACTAGGGGCAGGATTGGGAAAGTCACCGCCGGTTGATGCTGTTGCATTTGCATGCAAGATAGCATAGATGAATATATATGACAGCTCTTGTAGTATGTGGCATGTACTCCCGTTCGTATGGTCTTTGGAATTTATAGCATGTAATCCAATAAATAGACCAGAACCCATAGGTACAAATTACATGGAAGTCGTGTCAAGGACATTGCAGACTCTGAGAGACAAAGCATTGTTTTATGTGTTTCCGTTGTTGACGAGTCACCATGAGATGTGAAGCCAGAGTAGTGAAGGTGATATGTTTGATCACCATGTGTATGCATTCTAACCACCCTGCATGAGCTGGCTAATTTCTCTAGTGTTCATATGATATTTGTTCGTAAAGGTTGATAGATGCTCCAACTATCTGTCTATGGTCTCTGATTTTCTATGCTTCGGACATCTTTGGAGCCAAGTTCAACTTCCTAGCAATAAATGTATGAATCAATTGTGCTGCAATGGGTTGACGATCTTGGCCATGTTCAAGGCCTTGGACTCCCGAGAAGCCAACTGCAGAGGCTCACATGGAGGCATGGACCTTGCAGAATTTTGCACATATACAGTATATAACTAATTAAATAGATTAATTCTGAATCGTTAGACATATGGATGACATATGGCTAAGTCCGTCCGCCGGGATGTCACTCGTTGTGAATGTTGTCATTGGCGTGGTCATTGATGTTGTAATTCTCGCAACTGTCGTTGTCAGTTCTTGTCGGTTCGTCTTGTTCTTTCTCTGCTTGTTCTGCTTGTTCTTGCTGTGGTTCTTGTTCTTGCTCCGCTGACTCCAGACATGGAAGGTAGACATGGAAGCTGCCAAAATGCCCACAGAAACTGTGGTACTCTTGGAGGCGGTGGGAGATTTAGTATGATTTAGTATTGTTTTTGATAATGTTGTGAGACGGAAACTTCTTGGCTTCCAGACTACCAGCCTAGATCCTAGGCACCGGCTTGTTTTTCTTGTAATTTGAGAGCTTCTGCAAGCGGCAGCTGGAGGGACCCCTCTATTGAGCCTGGAAATGGAAATGGAAAAAAAAATGTTGTAAGATGTTGTAAGGAATAGCATGTTTCTCAAACATTTTTGGTAAATGTGTTTGCCTCACGTTCCAACAGCATTGAAAAGGCTTGACAGCTGTTTGCGGATTTGCAATCTTCCAGATACTGGCAAGATATCACCACTGAAACTGAAACTTCATGATTTTGGTGAAACATATCGGGCTTGATCATGTTTGATCTCTTTCCGATATTGACCGCTGTCCATCATCATCATCATCATCATCATCATCATCATCATCATCATCATCATCATCATCATCATCAACCACAACAACAACAGCAACAACAACAATGACAGCAACATCAACAGCAGCATCAACATCAACATGAACAAGGATATCAACAAACACATCAACACAGTCTCAATGACAGCATTGATATGAGCAACATCAACATCAACAACATCATCAACAACATCATCAACATCCTCTTTGCCTCAAGATTATTGATGATCTTGCTCAGGATCCGCCCAGCTGTGTTCAGAGTTACATGACACGCTTGCCGCACCCTCTATCCCAGAAACACTGCAGGGATCCGCTTTGCGCAGCGCATTATTGGAGCTCATGAAGGCCAAGGCGCTTGCAAACTGTGGCAATGTCTGACTTAAGGAAACCCTACACTAAGCTTCCATAAGCTTCATGCTTTCTAGTGTCTTCAAAAAAGCAGAATGTTCTTAGACATCAAACTCATCAAACCGTTTTATTCAGCGTCAATTGATTTTCTCTGGGTTCCATGGGTTCTGATTCAGCACATTCGAATCAATTCTTTTCCATTCTTTTTTTGGTCAGCAAAATCAACGACGCGAGGAAACCATGCATGCAACGGGCGAATAAACAATAATAAACATAGATGCCGTTTAGATCCGTTTAGTACCTCTTGTTTTTGCCCGTCGCCCAGCTTCTGGGGTTTCGCCTTCTCGGTGTTTCTCGCCCCTCAGTTTGGATTTTCCTCGACTTGCTCTGAAGCCTGAAGCGCATGGAATGTTGATATTGTTCATGTGTTTTGTTTTGGTGCGTTTAATGGCTTCATTTGTGGTGCTTTCTACACTCTGCAGCTTAGGGATTTGTTGTTGCCCTTCAGTATCACATTTTCGAGGCTCCCACTTTCGCAATTTCAACAGCTACAGAACAGCTGTTCGAGAGTTTCTAGTGTCAGTCATGGCTAGCCGGCTAGCCTTTTTGATGCCACAAGATGGTGTCGTTACTGCAGCTGGCCAAACTCGTGGGGTTCCAGGCCTTTGACCGCCACAATTGTATTATGCCAAAATTATATTAGGACAATTGTCACGAAAGGTATGCTGCCAGCACTTGTGGCCACGTTTGCCTTGAATTTTTGTAGTCCGTTTACTATCTGGGGGGGTCCTCACCCCTTCAATTCCCTCAGTCAGATTTCTCTTGCCTTGCTACCAATAGAGGTTCAAACGTTTCTCTTAAATTCTCTGAGCACTTTGCTCCAGCAAAGCCTTTTACTTCTTGGTTTTTCTTTACTGCGCTGTTCCTGCAGCCCTCCTCCGCATTTCTCCCTTCTCCCTTTCATTGGCACGGCTTCCCCCACCATTTCTGTAATTTTCTTCTACATTGTTCATTCCGCAACTCTTGTCAACACATCCCTTTTTGACGTTTTTTTTCTCCTAGTTTGTTGCCATATTCTCAAACGCTCTTTCAAATTTCTATTACAGTACGTATGCTTTTTGCGGCACGTCATGCCCAGCTTCGAAATAGCACTTTTCTTCACCGCTCTTCTGAAAATCTTTTCACAGCAGTTGATTTATCGAAGACTGCGCCGCATTGTTGCAAAGCTTCTCATGGAACATTTCTTCAACTACTGTAGACTTCTCCAATCTTTTCTAGCTCTAGCATGTGTTGTGACATCTCCTAAGTACGTAAGACAATATAGCGTGACAACTCTTCTGAATGTAATATCATGTGGTGTGACATCTCTTGTCTGTGTAAGTTGCCCTAAGCGTTGTTGCCCCCGCCACCCCACCCCATATATACTAGCACAAGTGAAATCGATCGACATCGAAACAGGTTATGCAACACGCCAGTCCGGCTTTCCCTTTGCTAGCAAAACAACCTCTACCATTCGCTGGTGGAATTGTTTCGGCAGTCATCACTGCACTGTATAGTCGGTGATTTTGTGGGACTTTTGAACTCAATCCCCAGATTTAGTGATGCATGTTGCTGTGTCGTTCTTTGTGCGATTAGACAGAAAGTCTTAACTATTACAAAACGCTTTGCCCCGCATGTGATATGAGAGATGACCATGTTGCGACATCAATTGACCTCATTTGCTGAGTCATGATCGCATTTGATGGGTGCGGTGTGTCTGAAATTTGGGTATACTCCCCAAAGCGCCATTGAATGGGAAAATGACCATGAACCACTGGAAATTTGGTATATTTTGGTAGTGTCCCCGAAATTTCCATGTCGCAACCGGCAGCAACATTTCCAGGCTGAGGAGGATGATGTCGGATATTCCATCCCAGAGGCCTGGGATTCCATGGCCTAAGACCAGGGAACCTGTGTCAGCTTATATATTTCAGGCGTAAATTCGACAAGAGCAGTGGTTGAATTTTATAGTTTCCAACACCTGAGATGCTGAATTAAGTTTGTCGAAGCCCAGGTGTGCAGCATTTTGGAGAAGAAAAACAAGGCCATTTGATGATGTTGTTTGTGCCCACACGAGAATAGACGATGGTAAAGGCCTTGATCCAAGCTAGAGATGCTGTTGAACATTGCCATGGATGAAGCGTGATACGATTGGGATGATTGCGATGATTGCGATGATTGGGATGATTCTTTGAGGTCTGTTATTGAGATATCATGTAGCATTATAGGCGTTCCACAAGCAGGATATCACGTGATTAGGATTTGTGGAGGATGATAAAGGTTGCCGGCCGGCAGTGGATGTCTTCGAGCAGGTCACCTCAGCTGCTGTAGAGAAGCTGATGCACGACTTGGTCGATGAGGGGGAGGCGAGCCATGGCTTTTTAACTTGTTTAAAATGGGAGTGCCAAAAACATGATGTCTGTGGGCTCCGAAAGTAGAGTTGCCATGCCTAATTTGTGGGACATGTAGTAGGAAAATAGATGTTTCCCCATATTTGTTTGTTTTTCTGCACTTCCCAGTAATGGAATTATTTCCCTAGCTATTTATTTCTTTAAACTTTACACTTTCGAACTAGATCGGTCAATAATCCGACTTATAGAACTACTTGTAGCAGTTTGCCTGCTGGAAGAGATCCTTTTTTGTTGCAGCCCTCGGAATTGGGTTGCACAAGCTTGTTTTTTGCATATTGGAGGCTTGCTGATGTTTCTTTACACTCTGCACATCTCTGCATCACATTATATATAATAATAACAATAACAACAAGAACAATAGTAATAATAACAATAATAATGATAACAATAATGACAATAATGACACTAATAATAGTAATAATAAGAATAAGAATAAAATATGAAATAATAATAACAATAATTCATATATACCAGGTACCTCAGTGTGACCTTTTGATATGTCCAGGGGGTAAAGAGGTCACTTAGCTAATTAGACATCAAAGGGTCACTTAGTAACATCAAAGGGGTCACTTAGGAATATCAAAGGGTAACTTAGGTTCCCATGTTGAATCAACCCATCAGAAATTAATGAAATAAACCAAAATCATTGGGGTAAGCACAAACTCCCAGCCCCATCTCCCATCTCCCACTTTTGGCCACGGCTTGGTGAACATCCCCATCATCACCACGGTCAGNCCAACTGTCGTAGCCACCGACAGCACACGAAAGCTGCCCATCTCAGTAGGACTTGGCGCCCTAGTAGTCTGGGAGTTGCCATCAAAGCCATTTGTTTCACTTTGCCCACCTAGGGTTCCAAAAGATGCTATTCAAAAAAACATAAGTCACATATGTCACATTCGCACACACACACACTGCAGTGGACACTAATGCTTGAAAGTGACCATATCTTCGTCTCCATAGCACGATGTGTGCATTGGCGACAGGCGGGGTGCCTGGTCCAATGCCAGATGGTCCATCCTTGGCTTATGGTGTTTGCTGACTATCCCATTTTTCTTGATGGGATGTTTTCGATAGTTTTCCCTATGATAAAAAGATACAGCCATGGAAAGCACATTCCCTTTGCATACTTGCATGCTTCAAAACATGCGCCGTTGAATCCAAGATGTTCTTAGTTCAGAAAACCTATA
>BGPT01004091.1:14213-25489 GCA_003297045.1 Symbiodinium sp. clade C Y103
TCTGTGTAAAGATGTTTGTGTGTAAAAGGGTCTGTGTGTAAAAGCTTCTGTGTGTAAAAGGGTCTGTGTAAAAGCGTCTGTGTGTAAAAGCGTCTGTGTAGAAAAGCGTTTGTGCGTAAAACCTTTTGTGTGTAGTGTAAAAGGGTCTCTGTGTAAAAGCGTTTCTGTGTAAAAGCGTCTCTGTGTGAGGAATTGGTGCGAAAAAGGGTTTGTGTGTAAAAGTGTTTCTGTGTAAAGTTGTAGTTGTTTGTTTGTAAAAGGGTCTGTGTGTAAAAGTGTTTGTATGTAAAAGTGTTTGTGTGTAAAGAACATACAGTGCAAAGAAAAAAATGCCGCTTGAGTATTTGTTTGGAGGCTGGCTTGCTTGTGCGTAGTGTTTAGTATAGATTTTGATAATTTTTTTATTTAAAATTATATATAGTATTTTATTGATATAATATTATTTAATTATATATGATATAGATTATATTTTATATTATGAAAATGGTATTTTATTAAAAAAATACTATATTGAGAAAATTTTTTTGTAAGGTTTTAATGGTGGATATTATTATTTATTTTTGGATTTTGATTTTTAGTGCTGGATTTTTTTTGTTGGATTTAGGTTGTTGTTGTATTTTGTTGTTCGGTTTTACCTATTGTTGTTGGGCTTTGATTGCCGTTATTGGATTTTATGTTTTTTGCTGAGTTCTGCTTGTTGTTGATTGTGTATTGGGTTTTGTTTATTCTTGGTGGATTTTGCTTATTTTAGCTGGATTTTTTTTAATTTTATATTTTAATTTAATAATCGAAATTCTTATATAGAAATTTATAGGCACGATTAAGGTGTTTGTAATTATAAATTTACATATTCTTTGATAGCATATTATTTTGCAATAAAATATTTTATTTTATCGAAGAAATATTAAAATTTTATCTTTACTAGCTAAATAATCGCAAAATAGAATGATCTCATTTTTTTTTTTTACTTTGTAATATAATCCCCATCATTTCAAAAAATTAACTACAAATACCCAAATATCCTACCAATTTTGACCCCCGCTTTTTTCCCAGCAGCAGCAAAATCTAGCAGAATCTACCACGAGCATAAAATACCCACCAGTAAGAGGCAAAACCCAGTAGCAGCAATAGGCAGAACCCCAGCAACAACAGCAGGCAAAACCCAGCAACAACAGCAGGCCCGGGCAATAGAAATCAGCAAACAAAATTCAATAAAAATATAGAAAACCCAACAATAACAGGCACAGCACCAGCAAGCAGAATCCAATACCAGCGAAAGCAGAACCGAGCAGCAAAAGCAGCAAAACCAAATAGCGGAAAACAGAATCATGAGCAAAAAGATAGTAAATAAAACCAAATAGCAAAAAGCAAAACCCAGCAGCAACAAATTAATTTCAAAGGATATAGATAATCGTGTGCCAATAACATTCATAATATTAATTTATTGGTATCGTTCAGATAATGGAATTTGTATTTATTCCGGACAAAAATAGAAATCCTTAGATACCATATATCTTGGTGATTCTTTAAGAAAATTTCAAATATATATCCAGAAATATATTTATATTTTAAGATATATAATATTTGCTTTTTAATATATAACCATGTCCTGAAAATCGGTATGCAATGGGGGATTTTAATATAATATTTGCCTATTTAATTTTTTTTTCTAATTTATTATTCCATAAAATTAATTTAATTTCTAGTTAATTAATTTAATTTAAACCCCCTATTAATATATAAATTCATTATTTTATAAGAAAGATTATTCTTAAAATATCTTACTAGAAAAATTTAGAATTATTTTGTTCGATCGTCGAAAATTAAGGTAAAATTATCATTTCAATTGTCCTGGAGGAACCCTTCCCGTACGAAACGAGGTTCGATCGTCAAAAATTGAGGTAAAATTGCGATTTCAATTGCGTGCAATAGGGTCTGTGCGTAAAAGGAACTGTATATAACAGCGTCTGTGTGTAAAAGCATCTGTGTAAAAAAGCGCTTGTGTATAAAAGGGTCTGTGTGTAAAAGCGCCTGTGTAAAAAAGCGTCTGTATGATCCCTACCCTTTTAGAAGGGGGGGGACCTATCCTAATTATAACTTATATTTAGGATAGGTAAAACCTTCATAAATGTAACTTACATTTCGTATAAGCGCTACACAAAGTACACCTTCATAAATATAACTTACATTTAGGGTGGTCCCTCCAAAATTTGGAGGAACCTAAAAAATATTTCATTACATTTAGAAGGTAAAACCTTCCCAAATGGTCATTACATTTTTAAAGGTGCCATTTTTGTAGAACCCTCCTGCCCTCAAAAATGTAAGTTGGTTTTGGGGAGGTCCCCAAAGTATGAGGCCTCATGGAGGTAAAATATGAAAATAAAGGTAACATTTACATACGCATATACAAATTGTTGCAACAAGGTCGGTGCAGGGATAACAAAACAACCCAAAAACATCCATGGAAAATGTAAATTAGTAGTCTTAAGGTAAGGTTTTAAATGGCAGGAATGCAGGGTTTTGGAACCTTCCCCCATGGATTTTACATTTTTATCACCTTAGAATTCCCAGGATTCCTTCAATATTTAGGGGCAGTGGTGCTGGGGAGAGCCATGGAAAATGTAAGTTAGTGGCCTTAAGGTGCATGTTCCAATAAAAAAATGCAGGTCTTTGGAACCTTACCCTATTAATCTTATATTTCTATCCCCCTAGAATCACCAAGATTCCATTATATAGATACCATTAGATACCACCATATACCAACAGAAACGGAGGAGGGGGGGCAAAAATGTAAGCTACATTTTGTTGGCCCCCCCCTCCCATTTTCACACCTGAGCTATTTCTGGGGAATTGCCCAAAAATCCTCTGACCAGAGCCATGCCTGGGGGGGGTCGTAACTTACATTTTGGACCCTTCCAAAACCTGAGTTTTAGCTACCTGACAGCTTTTAGGTTACAATTACCCCCCCACAAAAAAACAAGCCGAAAAATGTAAGTTACATTTTGCCGGGTCCCCCCCCCAAAAATCAAGGGTTCAGGGGGTGGGGATTCTGTGTGTAAAAGCTTCTGTGTGTACAAGGGTCTGTGTGTAAAAGCTTCTGTGTGTAAAAGTGTCTGTGTATAAAAGGGTCTGTGTAAAGGGTCTATGTATACAGGGTCTGTATTAAAAGGGTCTGTGTGTAAAAGGGTCTGTGTGTAAAAATTTCTATGTGTAAAAGCGTCTGTGTGTAAAAGTGTCTGTGTGTAAAAGCGTCTGTGTGTAAAAGCGTCTGTGTGTAAAAGCTTCTGTGTGTGAAAGGGTCTGTGTGTAAAAGCGTCTGTGTGTAAAAGCGTCTGTGTGTAGAAGCGTCTGTGTGTAAAAGGGTCTGTGTGTGTGTAAAGGCGTCTGTGTGTAAAAGGGTCTGTGTGTAAAAGGGTCTGTGTGTAATGGTGCCTATGTGTAAAGGTGCCTGTGTGTGCGTGAGTAAAAGCGTCTGTGTGTAAAAGCGTCTGTGTGTAAAAGCTTCTGTGTGTACAAGGGTCTGTGTGTAAAAGCTTCTGTGTGTAAAAGTGTCTGTGTGTAAAAGGGTCTGTGTGTAAAAGGGTCTGTGTGTAAAAGCTTCTGTGTGTAAAAGCGTCTGTGTGTAAAAGGGTCTGTGTGTAAAAGCTTCTGTGTGTAAAAGCGTCTGTGTGTAAAAGGGTCTGTGTGTAAAAGCTTCTGTGTGTAAAAGCGTCTGTGTGTAAAAGGGTCTGTGTGTAAAGGGGTCTGTGTGTAAAATTGTTTGTGTGTAAAAGCGTCTGTGTGTAAAAGGGTCTGTGTGTAAAAGCGTCTGTGTGTAAAAGCGTCTGTGTGTAAAGATGTTTGTGTGTAAAAGGGTCTGTGTGTAAAAGCGTCTGTGTGTAAAAGGGTCTGTGTGTAAAAGCGCCTGTGTGTAAAAGCATCTGTGTGTAAAAGTGTCTGTGTGTAAAAGCGCCTGTGTGTAAAAGCATCTGTGTGTAAAAGTGTCTGTGTGTAAAAGGGTCTGTGTGTAAAAGCGTCTGTGTGTAAAAGCGTCTGTGTGTAAACGCGTCTGTGTGTAAAAGCGTCTGTGTGTAAAAGCATCTGTGTGTAAAAGCGTCTGTGTGTAAAAGTGTTTGTGTGTAAAAGGGTCTGTGTGTAAAATTGTTTGTGTGTAAGTGTGTAGAAGGGTCTGTGTGTAAAAGCGTCTGTGTGTAATGGTGCCTGTGTGTAAAGGTGCCTGTGTGTGTGTAAAAGCGTCTGTGTGGAAAGGGTCTGTGTGTAAAAGATTGCAAAAGTGTCTGTGATGTCTTTTTTCTCTCTGTCCATCTTCCCATCTTCACATCATCACCTCTTCACATCTTCACATATTCACATCTTCACCTCATCGCATCCTCACATCTTCAANCCATCTTCCCATCTTCACATCATCACCTCTTCACATCTTCACATATTCACATCTTCACCTCATCGCATCCTCACATCTTCAAATGCTCACATCTTCATCCCTTCAAATCACACATCTTCACATCTTCACATCTTCACATACTCCTCAATCTCTTTTTATTTGCGCCTTATTTATTGACATCTTCTTTCTTTGAGACATCTTCTTCNACACATCTTCACATCTTCACATCTTCACATACTCCTCAATCTCTTTTTATTTGCGCCTTATTTATTGACATCTTCTTTCTTTGAGACATCTTCTTCTATCTCTCTCTCTATATTTCATGCTACACGATTTTCACAATTACATATCTCACTATACTTCTCTTCGCTCTCGGGCCATCCGTCGTCTAATTTTGTAAGTAGCTTTTGTTTCGAAAAATTCTCCTTGGAAAAAATTAACAAGCTGTCCTGGACCTTGAAATTCCCGTTTAAGGAACTACTTCTAATTATTTAGTAGCTAGTTAGTTAACTATGTTAATGTACTTGACATATTAGCAAAACCAGCAGCTTCTAAGTGAGGCTTTCCATGACGCCGGCACTCAGCGTGCAATCAGAGAGTTTGCCGGCTTGTTTGGATACGAGATCTATCAACAGGTGCTCCACCTCCATACCATCTGACCATGTCGCCGCTCTCCGTGGCTTGCTCTGATTCTTCCGAAAAAGCTTGGCTTTTCTGGGTTTGGTGCCCTACCTGATCTCTCTCCAGCACCCGTGCTTGCAGATTTGTTTCCTTTCAGCCCTTGGCCTGTGTGGAGCCTCGATGATGAAGCTCAGCTCCGTTGGACTGATTTAGAGCTCCAATCATATCGTAATCCAGCTCATACGGGTCAGGTGACAAACGTCTGAACATGAGTGAACCGTGCCCAACAGCCCTACACTCCCGGGGCTCGGTTTTGTACCGGTGTCCGTGTGGGCGCAGACGGCATGGAACCTGTGCGGCAAGCTTGCCGCGCAAGGGCCCGAGAGGGGTTGAAGTGGAATCGGGCCTATGGCCCCACAAAGCTCGTCACATTCACCTACGTGAACTTCAACTTCTTATGGCGTTTCCACCTTTTGAGGCCATCTTGCCAGACTGCAGGGCTCAACTTGCTTTGTTCGCAAATGCAGTGTCTCCAGTCCATGGCATTTGGATTTTCGGCCACCTCTTGGATTTTCTTGGCATGGCTCCTTTTGGCAATTCACCCGGTGAACTCTTGGCTGGTTACTTGACCATGAAGCAGCGTGACTTGTCTTGGCCAAATTTTGAGGTTGGTGTCCTGAACATGACTGTGCATTTTCAGGGAGTGAGCACTGAGGTTGCATGTAACACCGCTCAGACGGTGAGCGATCTGCTGAAAGCAGAAGCACTGATTCAGGGCACCACTCGCATGCAAGTGTTTTGTGAAGGTCTCGAATTGCCAAAATGAGCTTTCTTGCAGGAACGCACCTGCTGCCTGTTCATGATGTCCAGCGGTGAGTCTCCGGAGGACTTGTTGATTCCGGTGGTTTTGGAATACCTGGCATTCGGTCCGTCCACTTTGCGCCTGAGGGCATGAGCAATGCGGCTTTCTTGCGATGGGCTGGCATCCAGGATAACCTGCGCCTGGTTGATGAACAGGGTCAGCTGATTTCTCCGTTTCGGTCGGTGTCTGCTTGGCGTGCCATCATCGTCCAACTGTCTCCTGAAGGTCTTGACTGTGAGTTGAGTGTCCGCATGAGTGGTTTCGGTATCGACATGTCAGCTGTTTCTGCTTCCAGCCTCCAAGTGTCCCATTCTGTCATCGGTACTGGACTTTGGCATCTTGATCAGTCGGTGAAATCAGACTTGCTGTTGCCCTGGGCGGGCACTTCTTTTGCGCCTCTGGTGTGCTGGCTTCCGTCCTTTTCTGCAGCTGTTGTTGAACTGTGGCCAAGCACGATGGATGAGCATGGACTCAGCCAGCGTCTGCTCAAATTTATGCCATTGTTTCAGAATCTTGGGGATGGAATCTGGTCAAACTTGAACTCACGCGAGATGCATTGAAAGTAACCTTCTTCGAGCCAGAGGATGCTGCCTCTTGTTTTGCTTCTCACTTGGCATATCGAGTCAAAGGGATTGCGGGTCGTGCATGGTACACAGAAATCTTTCACACACCCCATGGGAAAGATAACCATGGTACACTTGCTTGCTGTGCCATGAGCCTTGTGGCCTTTCTCCAACACTTCCATGTGATTCCTTCAGCCCACAGTAGTTTCCCCTTGTGCGTTCTGTCGGTGCTTTTGCTCCGTTGCATCATGGCCTGACTGTGCGGTTCATGTTGGACTTTGCCAAAGCTTTGACTTCATGGGCGAGCGTTTCACTCACTGCTGATCAAGTCAAGGTTGCGTGCTTCCCCTCACCTTCCAGCGAGTTGCGCGGTCAACTGCTTGGAGCCTGGACTTGCTCCGCTTTGGATTTTTGTGCTTGTCGACCGCCACTGGACTTTGGCTTCCTTCACTGTCGAAGACAACATCCTGAAGGTTGTGCAATATTATTGCCTGGGTTGCACTCCACTGCTTGCCCTTGCCCCCTTGATTCGTACGGTCAAAGATGCATGGCAGCTGCAAAGTGTTCATGCCAGCACAACATGGGATTTTCCACAGCAGCGTTCTGATTCATGTGGAACTCTTGCCTTGGCGCATTTTGCAGTGAAAGTAGGTGCAATTTCCTACGAACAGGCTGTCCACTTTCAGGATTTGCATGACAGTCTGGCCATCAGCAGCAGCATGATGTGGTTTCGGGGTCCTTTTGGGTACTGGAAATCATTTGAGCAAATCTTGCCAGCCAAGGGGGTCCCCCCTGCGGAAGCCGAAAGCCGTGCAGCAGCGGCCATCAAGACCTTTGGTGCAAAAGCTGTGCATCAAGCACTCCAGGCCAAGAATGCATGGATTGCACTCAAGAGCCTGCGTTTCCGGTGCCTGAATTGGATGATGGCCGGCTGTGGTTTTGAGGGCAGATGTCCGAGGACGCTTGTTAGTGGAGATCCTGGTGGGCACCAATTAGCCTGAAGGCGGCTGCACGATGCGAGCATTGATTTGGAAAGGGCGCATGGTCTACGCCCAACCTCTGAGGCCTTCGATGCCACGACGCGGCTGGCAGGTGAAGATTTGCGCTTGGCTTTCAATTCTTTTGGCATGCCCGTCATGATCAGGGCCCTACAGCACCCGGACGGGTGTCATGTCGGCATTGTTGTCCTACCCGAAAAGCCGGTGACCTGGATGGCACTTGCAGAAGGTACAGCCACCTGGCTTCAATGGCAACATTGGCAGCGCGAGCAAGGGACCACGGGGGTCGGTGCATCCGTGGAGTGGACTCTGACGGTTTGATCCTGAGTGGGTTGAATGCCCTTGCACAAGTTTCTGTGACTGGAACATCCAGAATGGTGGGCCGCGTACCTTTCAACAACCTGAGGGTGGTGGACCTCGCCCATTGACTGCATCAGAGGAGACGGGAAACGCCACGTCGGAGTTTGGAGCCCGTCTGTTTAAGACCGCTTTGGATCATGGAGCCTTTCCCATTGCAGGGAGCAGTGGTTGCAGCGGTCGGTATCCGAAGCAATGGGACCTTCCGTGTTGGAAGCGAATCCTCCACCCAGATGCGGAGTACATGGAGTTCCGCATGTGTGCTTTTGAGTTGGGCCAGACGAGCCCGGAGCCATCTATCAACACCTGACCCGGGTGACCTTTCCCAAGCTTCCTGGGCTACGCCGGGTTTTGTCTCGCCGCTGTCCGGGGGTGGAACCCAATCATCGGCATGTTGGACTCAAAGGAAGTTCTATTGCAAACAGTTTGTGGAGGCGGTTGTCCAGGCCCTACATCATTCTCTTTGTGTGGGGGGGGTCAGTTTTGCCGGGTCCCAGATGCGGCTGGGAGCCCCTGCGGGCAACAAGGCTGGAGGAGATGTTGAGCAGGACGAGGATGAAGACACGGAGGCTAGCCGTCCTTGATGGAAGCGATGAAAACCCACCCGGAGAAGAAGGACAGGTTGGAGCTGGACCCTATGGTGGTGGGGCTCTGGCAAGTGGAGGCAGTGGAGGGTCTGACTTTCAAGAGGGAGGAAGTTGGTGCTGGGGATCCTGGTCGAACCAATGGAAGGTTCATGTCACCGTGGACGACAACTGGAGTGATTCGAATGAGGGCCCCATTGACCCGGAGGATGAGAGCTTTGAGGTCGAGCTTGAGGGCGAGGAGGTGAGAATGAGGAAGAGCAGTCCGGAACAGGTGAAAGAAATGGAAGGGACGCTTTTTGGTTCCAACTGGGCTGCCAGCAACGGAAGCTAGCGGTGGCGATGGAGACGGACCTGGAGGTGGAGATGAAGACGATGGAGGACACCCGGAAGGCCATGAGGGTCTGTCACATTTCTCCCCGCAAGAACCTCTATGTCCCGAGGGCGGTCGGTTTCAATTTCCGCGCAGTTTTTCAAGGATGAGAGGATGACCGTGTGTCGTCGTGAGGAGCCTGAGCCCGGAAAGCCCATGTACCGCAAGTTCGGCGACTACTGGAGGGAGAACCACAAGCCAACATGGGGCCAACATAGCGCCAAGATAAGACCAACATGCATATAACATAGGCCAAGATAGGGCAAAGATGGGCCAACATCGGGCCAACGTAGGAGAAGATAGGACCAACATGGGCCAGCGCCGTATCAGAAGTCAGCACTAGCAGCAAGGTCTGGGAGCTGTGGAGCAGCAGTGGGAGCAGCAGTTTCGCAGCAACCCGGCAGCCACTTAGCAGTAGTATAGCAGCGAGCATTGAAGCACCTCTGCAACAGTCTGGCAGCAGTCCAGCAACAGGTTAGCAGAAGCCCAGCAGAAAGTCTAGTAGCAATCTAGCAGCAGTCTGGCAGATGCGGCTGCTCAGCGGAGCCCGGGGGAGGAGAGAGAAACAAGGAGAAAGAGAAACAGAAAGAAAGAAAGAAAGAAAGAAAGAAAGAAAGAAAGAAAGAAAGAAAGAAAGAAAGAGAGAGAGAGAGAGAGAGAGAGAGGAGAGAGATATATATATATATATACAAAAAGCATGCTGCAGTAGAAACAGATATGTGAGACATGATCTTTACAACAAGAAGCAGCAAAAGCACCCATAAACCGCGCCAACATTGCCCTGAGTCTCCGAAATTAGTAAATTTACTTTAGGTGGAGATTTACGTAAATCGAAGAATTTAGGTCGAAAAAATTTACTTTTTAACCTAAAAGTAAATTAATTTAGGTAGGTAAGTAAATCAATTTAGGTAGCTAAGTAAATTGATTTAGGTAGGCAAGTAATTTTTTCCTTAGTTTTGGAACATAATTTTTCCCATTGTTTTTTGCATAAAACAATCAAAACTAGTTAGGTTGTTTGTAGACAAGTGTATATTTGTAAGGAAAAGAAATTGTATTTTTATACAGGGGTTGCTTTTGCTTGTACAAATTGTAGGCATATATAGATATTGCCCTCATGTAAGAACATGCTCAAGCAACTTGTGCTCATGAAAGATGTTGCAACAAAATGCTCAAGTAAGTGGTACTCATGGGAGATTTTTTCAACAAAATGCTTAAGTAACTTATGTTCCTGGAAGATTCTTTTCAACACAATGATTGAAAGACAATGCCCAAGTATAAGGGCTCAAGTAGAAAAAATACAGAAGGGGACACCCTGGCAGTGCGGTTTTTGCACTGTTTCTTACACATGTTTCTTACACATGCACTCCTCCCCAACCACTGGCAATGTCTGGCAATCGCTACTTGGCACATCTGCAATGGCCACCCACACCCAAACCAAAAAAAAATACAAAACCCAACAGTCTGCATCTGACCCCCTGCCCTTGGGGTGTGCAATCTTGTTTCTGTTTTTTTATTTTGTTTTTTGGGCATATGTGCAGTGGCTACCCACACCCAAACCAAAAAACAAAATACACAAAAAAAACAAGACCCAGCACTCTGCATCTGACCCCCTAAAAACAAGACCCAGCACTCTGCATCTGACCCCCTCCCCTTGGGGTGTGCAATCTTGTTTTTGTTTTTTTTTGTTTTTTGGTTTCTTGTTTTTTTGTTTTTTTGGTTCGTTGTTTTTTTTTGGGGGGGGGAAGGACTGGCAAAACGCAGTGGCAGGATCCAACTCTTTGCCACTTTTACCCCTTTCCTTCGGGTTTGCACACTCGTTTTTGGCTATGTTTGCTTGCTTTGGGTCTGTGGTTTCATTAGAAAACCATGTAAAAACCATGGAAAAATGCAGGTATCTTCGGGGGAAGCTAAAGGCCTTGGGGCCTGGATTAGGCAATTCTGCCTTTGAGTTGTTTGAACATATGCCAGAACGCTATGAAAAAAGGCAACCAATGAGTTTGTAGGACTCATTTTGATATTGGCATTGTTGAGTCAAACGCCTCAATCAACACATGTTCAAACACTTTAAAGTAGTTCCTTGAAACGAGTGATGCATCTCTTTGAAATGCATGCCCCCTTCAANAACACATGTTCAAACACTTTAAAGTAGTTCCTTGAAACGAGTGATGCATCTCTTTGAAATGCATGCCCCCTTCAACATGTGCATTTCTTTTCAGATGTTAGAGCATTCCATTGAGGTAGGACATGCCTACTTCTATGTCAAATACCGACCCTATTGTTCATGCAATGCCTTTTTCACAATATTTGTTTTTTTCCTATGAAGAACACATTGTTTATGTAAGCATGTAAAGTATGTCTTTCAAAATTGCACATCATTTCTCTGAATACATAAGGGTGCTGATTTTTTTTAGGATTTTTTTTTGTTTTTTTTAAGGATTTTTTTTGTTTTTCAGTCTGGGGCAGTTTTCCTTGCTATTTGCTGCATTTTGGAGCCAAAATCTCTCATTTGCGTGCTATTTGCTGCATTTTGCAGC
>BGPT01004091.1:35973-53632 GCA_003297045.1 Symbiodinium sp. clade C Y103
CTCTGCGAACCGCTGTGCAGTAGATGTTCTTGAGCCAATACACCGACGTGGTGTATATGCTCATCATGCACATGGTGTGCCGTTGGGGTTCTATTCACAATATATATATATATATACATAAATATACATATTTATATATATACACATAATTACATATATATATATATGTATATATTATATATATATATATATTTAAAAACGTCAGGACATCATGTTGAGGTCAGTCTCATGCATCCAGATGGAGGATTGGTGAGTGTTCGTATCCATCTATCTGCCTTTCTGTCTATCCCTTTAAGGCAAGTTCGATCCCCAGCCATTTCGGGTAAGACTCTGCTACATCAGCCAGAAGAGTTTCTTCCCTTAATTGGATATGTCCAAAGAAATTAGGGAGTTGGGGGGCTGGGATGGGCCAACAAAAAAAACCCATTTTCATGAAGAACATGATGCGTGGGTTTCGGGGGTACCCTGGACATTGTTTTCAGACGAAGTCATATGGTGCCTCGGCAAAGACGCAATAGCCACCATAGACATCATCCAAATGCGTGTTTGCCTGAAAAACAATGGTGCTCCATGCCATGCCCCAGGTAGCAACATGACTGATGCGAAGTATTGGCTGGATGATGTCTGAGAAAGTTAAATGCGAACTCATGGGGATGATAAAGTCGATATATCTTAATTCATGTATGCAATACCTATGTGAACTCTATCCCCCACAAAAATCACAAAGGGAGAAAACATATGCTTGGGTGGTTCACAATCGCTGCCAGCAATCATCTACGAAAAATATGAGCATCACAAGATTGGGCCACCAAAGCCACCAAACAAGAAAAAGAGTAAGCAAGGATGTGCCAACCTCGTAGTTTCCTCCCCAGAAATCACATAAAACATTGACGCATATTACTAAGAACACAATATTGTTTGCTGTCCGTATGTGAATATAGGCACAACGGCACAAACCTATTTTATGCGCATGGATCGATTTTTGCATATTAAAACTGATTCTGAAACCATGATATCTATCCAATTTCGTGTTCTTCCATTGAACCTTACTATGTATGTTTTGGCTTGTTTTGGACCTTGCCCCCACCCCACATGTGGACGCATGGTCGCATCGCCTGCAAATTGATAAAGAATTCCGTGTTGCCTTGGACGGCTACGCCAGTGTTTTCCTATCCTGGAATGGCTGCTGGGTACCGAAGTGAGCAAATGGAACTGCCAAACATAATTTCCTTTCAGAGATGGATGATGTACCATAGAAATGGACGTACTCTTCACACACACATGTTTTGGAGGCTAAGGAATTTGACAGAGTAAAAGCAGCTTGGCATCTTACGTTTGACACATTTATATACATGGCTCAATAACTCCACAATACACAATGATCATGTGCAATCTGGGGCCCTCCAGACTATAAAGTGGTTTTACACACCCAGACATGAACCAATAGCCAACTTGCTTGGTGGTTCATCGCACTTAAGGTCCCTCAGTTGGTTCACCCCACCAGTGTTATAACCTATGGATCCTGGGATGAAGCACCAAGTAGTTCTCGTTTCCTTAAGCCCCTTACCTAACGTGGTAATCTCTAGGCGAGGCCATGAGCCCTCTCCATCTTCTGAAAATGGTCAGCCGATCGGCTTGGGATATTTAGATGGATTGGCTTGAATTTAAAATTATCAACATATATGTTTATATACGATGTTAATAACTAGTGTTGTAATTGCTATCATTATTGATAATTATTGCCTTAATCATTGTTATGATCATTTCTAAATGTAATCAATATATTTACATTATATACATTGTAAATGAATGATAATGATAGTTCATCCCACCAATTCAAATGTCGATGTTCCAAACTTTCTGTTTCTACCATCAAACTCACCTTGTGGCCCGGCCCACTACCAGATTCGCACCAATTCCACTCGATGATTTTCGGATGGCCAATGCCATGGCCAAAATGCATCAAAATGCTCACTGCTCAGTGAACAATCCAATCGTTTCAGCAGTTGATGCGCCCAGATGCCTTTCCATGCTGATTAATCTCAATTGTTCCCGATCAAATTATCAGTTGTGTTGTCAAATACATACAGCAACCAATACGCAACTGAGAATCTTGAATCACTACATCCGCCACTCGGTTTATGTCCAATTCCCAACTAAGTTCATGTGGCTTGGGCCCCCGGACCGTTGTCCGGCACGTCCCAGTGAGCAATGGCACAAGTGCCACGCCTTAAGCGATTCCAAACAATTCTGCTATTCTTGGTGGACCCAATTCTTAAGTGGTTACTTGGGGGTTCAGTTGAGGTTACTTTTGTAGGTAGAACATAGTACATAAGTACATAAGTATAGGAATTCAAAGCCCTGTAAGTTGGGATAAAAAACAAAACTGTGGTGCAATCTATTCGCTTAGTTCTTTGGAACTGCACTTCCAAGTAAGAAGCTAGCTTGATGACTGCAAGGTGGCGCGCCCAATCGAGAGCTGAGTTGGACGAGTTCAGTAGGACACCACCCTGTAGAACTGGTACCTTTTGGAGAACCCAACAGACCCAACGAAATGCAGTATTGTCAAATTGCTTCAGAAGGATCAAGCTCCAAAATGAGTGGTTTGGTTCTTTTCGTGCGGCAACAGGATCCTATGTCAGTGGGATTTTAAGAATTAGGTTTTCAGGGTTGCCATAAACATTGATTCATTGATGGATCACCACAGCGACACAGTAACTCTCACGGAACCGGTGCTGGCTTTCAGTATGGTACATCTGTGCCCTGGAAATGGGCCCCTATCTAGATGATCTTGCTGAATCTTGCTGGTTATGCAGGAACATGCACACACATAGGGACACATAGTCATACATAGTCATACAGTTTCTAGTACTTAGTAAGGCTAACACATGGCTGCAGCTGAAAATGTAAGGTCCCGATCCATACCCCGGACCCACAGGCGATCCATACCCCCTGATCCATACCCCCGATCCATACCCTCGATCCATCGTCCGGCCCTTTTTTTGAGCCATAGCCACATGTCAACACCATGACCATGAACATCGTTTCGGGCACTTTCATCCAAACTTTGGGTACCCCTAAGATCCTCAATCATCCTTTAGGGTACCCTCCAGTCATATGTAGTTTACCTGGTTTGCTGGAAAGTTACACCATTTGTTGGATGATTCTTCATGATCCCTTCATATCTTTCCATTAAACGTTGGGAATTGTTGCGATGTTCCACCCAGGCATGGTAAACTACCAGAGGTCCAGGCGTGTTGGAAACGAAGACACCATCTTTGGTCTCGTTGCGTGAGAGGTTACCTCAACGAAAAACGAAACGCAGTCTGGGGAATTCCCGGGCATGTTTGGTGTGTCACTCCAATAACCTATGCCGAATGTATCTAGAGTTGAATGGGTGAAAATAAAGCAAAAAAACAAATTGGGAGGTCCACTGTGTAGACTTGGCTCACTCTGCCAATCGCTTGGAATCTTGTGCCATTTCAGCCATCTGTTGTCTGTTGCTTTCAAAGCCAAACAACTCGCTGAAGAATCAAGGCAAAGGGGTGTGTCTGAAAATGGGGTATACCGGTATACCATGATATACCATGGTATTCTTAAAATAGCGATGAAGCTATAATGATGACGATAGTAAAAATCATTATCATCATACTACTACATACTACTACTGTAATCAATGGATGGAATGGGGGTAAAATACATGAGTTGCAAACAAACCCATCATGCAGTGATTCAGGCCATTGCCTTGCACGATAGATGTTCGCATCATCCACTTTGGATCAAACAAACTGAGATGATGCTTCAAGTCCCATGTGATTCCTTCTTATATTGAGGTGACAACAACGTGCTAACATTTCCACGTGTTGGAAGTTTTGCTATTTTCGGCTTGATGCTTTGATGAACATTCCACTTGCCGATAGTTGTTGGCAACCATCTTGTCAGTCCACTATTGAGGGATTTGTTCATCTATACAATGGTTAAAGAGTGTGAAACATATTAAACACAAAACACAACTCAATTCAAAACCAAAGAACCTTCCGAAAAGTCTTGGTCGCTATCTTCATGTGTGTTTGTCTGAAAATCCAGTACTTCTCAATCCATTGGTGACTGTAATCTTCATTGTTCCTCTGAAAATCGTGATGTTGGGGATATGTCCACCATTTTAAGGCACACCTCACCCAAAAATCTCAGATTGTTGCCGCTAAACTTTTACATATACATGTACATATTATTCTGGGTAAATTATAATGATTCACTAACCTGAAATAAGACCATTTGGGGATAATATTCCTTACTCACCATATATTCCAGTGAGGTCACAGTGAGGTCGTTATAATTTACCTAGAATAATATTATATATGATCGCGTCCCATGCTATATCCCCTATGATATCCCATCCCTAGTTTCCCACCGGATTCCCACTGAGCGATGGATCGGCAAGATACTGGGCGCCTTTTGCGGATGTAGACCACATTGGATCACAAAGTCGCTACCTGAAATCGCCGGCAGCTGGGCCAGCTGCTGGGGGCGGCACCAATCTGAAACGAGTTGCTTTGTAAGTAGGTTAACCATGGTTTATGGTGGATATGTATTAATATCTATATGTATAAAGCAAATAAGCAAATATAATTCATATGTAAGATTTGTAATATTCATATATACAGCCATCTGGGTTTATGGACCTTGCCCTTTTCTGGGGTGAACACTTTAGTGAACCCTGGTGACAGAGTGAGAAGTGCTTCAGAGTCATCAATCAAAAAGGACTCAGATTTCGGAATCATCTGAGATCTACTCATTTCGGATCATTTCAGGTACCTAGAATGGAGGGACTGTGCCATATAAAGCCAAATTTTGGCCCTCACAGCCCTTACATATTGTTTGTTTAGGATGTAGGTGGCAACCATCACGTTGCGCGACAAAGTTAGCAACATCCGGACGCCATCTGTGGTCCATCTCTCCGCGCCTTCCAGTTGATTATATGTAAGTGATATGTGACCAGTATCAAGTATCGAACTGGTTTTACCCAATTGAGATTTCAATTGTTAATCCTATCCCCCTGAGCGTAGATACATGCTATTTATCGTCTTATTCTGGGGCCAACAAAAACAACAAAAATACATTCCAGATCATTCCAGAAGGGTTATGGGGAGGAGATCTACAGCAATATTGGGGGTAACTCTTTGCGACTTCATCCTGCTGTGATCATCGAAGCAATTCCCAGGGCCGGACGATAAAAACTCTTGCCGTCATAGAGCCCATCCTTCACAGCCTGTGGATGGCATTCCCAATCATCAACCTCCACAATTCCTCATAAACCTGGCTGAAATTATCCTCCAACCGGAAAATTGCTTAAACTTGCGGGCATTCGGGGATGATTCCCTTGAAATAAAGCACCATTCCGGTGACATCACGACATGAGGTCATGATCAAATTGATCCAAATAAATGAGAGGTGAATCTATGCAACGCCATGGCGTCACACATCGGATCCAAAACTAAACGCCATTTCAATGTCATCTTTGGTGAAGATTCGCCATTCTTGGATGGCGAATCTTAGCAGAAACAACTTACCGGTTCACCCTGATCTAAGGGGTTGATCGTCCCCAAAGTTCATGGCCACAATAGATCGACATAGTCGGCATGGGGACATGGCATGTTTCTAGTTGGCAAAATGCATGTTTGATAGTCAAAATGATCAACGTCTTATAACGTCTTCAACGGCATGCGAATACAACCACACGGCAGGGTTCATCATCTCGCAAGGAAGATGTTTCATGCCACGATTCCACGATATAAAGAAGATACTGGAATCGCCCCAATCATCATCAGGTGGTAGATCTTTGGGGAAAGGAACCGAAGCAGCCCACCTTGACGATATACTCGCAGGTGATGGGAGCAGAATCCGGCCTATTCCCGAAATCATGTTGGCAATGCCCCCCCTGCTGCGGCCCCTAAGAATGGAATCAGGTTAGATTATAATATGTCAACAACCTGAAATAATATTGTCATCTTGGGACAGTTACCTCTAGTGACCATTTTTCCAGTTGACATCGCAGTGAAGTCGTTGTACGGTACTTCATCCAGATGGAATGACCATGACACAGATTGCAGAGATCTTCGCGGCATCAACACATTGAAGGGGACGCAAATAATGACTACCAAACATGTCCAACAATGAAAAACATTGGTTGAACAATCCAAGCGTCTTCAAGCTTCACTAAACCCATTGCATGGTCTACTGAAAGTTGGGGCATGTGGCCTTAACCACACTCAGACAGCCAATGCACCATCTGAGAATTGGCGGTGGGCCAAGCTATCCCAGGTTTCAGGGCGTGAACATCATGAACCATCTATAAGTGCCAGCTACAGTAGTGAGTCCCGGATGAACCTGGTGAACTAAATCAACTCAGCTAACTCCCGTCAACTCCCATTAAATTCCCATGAACTCCCATGAAATTACCATTAAATATCACCGGAGTATCACCATTTTGACTGGTAAAATACCTAAGTTGCTGGCGCCAACTCCTGGCTTCACCGCTTTTCGCGCTTGGACCCCTTGAGGGTCGTTTGCGATCAACCGGGCAGCAGATGGAAGTGGCTGCCAACACAGGACAACATGTGTGATCTGTTTGGGGAGTTTTATCTATGTCATCATCCATCTATCATCTCAGGATCTATCTATGTATCTATGTATCTATATATATATATATCTATGTATCTATGCATCTATGTATCTATGTATGTATATATCTATCTATCCATCCGTCCATCCATCCATCCTCCATATATGAACTATAAAGTCGGCTTGAAAGAATAGAGTTTCAGTGATCCACTATATATGCGATCTTCATCAACCCCCATGCGCGTCCGCCAGTAAAGTCCTTACAATTCCCTAGAAACCATGACTAGGGGTAATTTGATATCCCAAATATAGTGGTATATATACCCAATAAAGTAAACCTCCTCTGGAGATCTCTGGAAATGGTTTATGCTTGGGTAACCACCTCATCTATAAGACTTTTGATATTATATTTGTATATATTTGTGGTATCCGAATATCCAACCAAGCGTTTGGGCACAAATGACATAGCTCAAGGTCAGTGGATGGTGCTGAAAGCACTTCCCATCCGCACAAAAAATCGCCCAGAGAAGCTGGTGACTCAGCTGCTATGAGAAAGGAAGGAACCATGAGCCACAAACCATTTGACCAGAAGTAAAGATGCTATTTAGACCACCACTTAGCTAAGCTGGTTTATAACTAGTTTTTTAATATATATATATATATTATATTATATTATATATATATATATCACTGCGGTTTATGGCAAGTACAACTATATACTTGAGGGGATTTGTAAACCAACTTATCAGTAAAGGAGGGGGGCAAGCACCTTGTAAGAATCTGCAGATGTAGTAAGGCACTGCAATCCAAATGTTGGATGGCTTACCACCCCATTTTGGGGTTGGCTAGATGCCTGTCTTTGTTACGGAAAATGTGAGACAACATTTAAAAAACAAAACACAACTGGTTGGTTCACAATATAATCCGATGTATGTAAAAAAAGAAGTCGTGAAATCATGTGTACTATATACGCAACAAATGTTGATTTTGGTGTGGTTTCTTATTAGGCTGGTTACTTTTCATGAACATGGGTCCCATTGGTGTGATGAATGTTTCTCCCACAGTCAGACGTTAAGAATGCTTTTGGCACCACCCCTCAACCCCAAGTAAGAAGTGAATACTTTGGAGGAAACGAGGCTTGGATGCTGGATGAGCAGTGAACAAGTCATTTGAGGCTCCGCGGGCTCAGGTTTCACATATAGCTATAGCATGCTATAGCTACAAATAGAAGAGATAGATTCCCCTAGTGAGAGATCAACTAGACCATGGGCCAGCTGTATATCATCCTCTTCCTCAGCGCAAAAGCCGCCAACGTCAAAAAAAATTGCTGAGCGCGGAAGCCGGGCAATTGGACAACTGGGAAAAATGGATCCTTGATCTACCTGAATTATAGTTGCACGGATGACACACACATATCGAGAAGTGTCAAGTTTCATTTCATCTACCTTGGGCATGACATAGCCCTTTTGCATCAAGCGGAAAAAGCAGCTGGANTCATTTCATCTACCTTGGGCATGACATAGCCCTTTTGCATCAAGCGGAAAAAGCAGCTGGACCGCTGCACCCCACGTTTTGGGATTTCCTATCTGTGTGGGTTATGAGCCCAAGCTAGCCATGGATTCTGGAGAAAGATCAGTGGTACCTTTGGGGAAACCGGTGTCGTATGGACCTAGGGCATCCAGTGAAACCCAAAGGACTTCTAGAAGGGCAATTGAAGTGAGCCCCTTTTGGTCAGNGTGTCGTATGGACCTAGGGCATCCAGTGAAACCCAAAGGACTTCTAGAAGGGCAATTGAAGTGAGCCCCTTTTGGTCAGAGACTGTGCAGCAGGAGGTCATATTACGTGCCATGAGGCCACTTGGACTCCCTTTGGAGGACGTGTCATTGCCAGGCAATGCTGGACAGAGAGCATCAGGAGCAGCCGAGTCATCTCAGCAGCCGGATATGAGGGACCTGCTGACGGTGGTCTTCCAGCAGAACACGCAACTCAAGAAGGAGCTCGAAGAGTTGAAGGTGCGTCTCCAAGGGCACGAGGACATCCGAGCAGCTAGTGCTGCAGCTGCATCAGTCGGGGTGGAGTCAACCAGGGATCATGGGGTCAAGCCTTTGTCTATTGAGGATCGGAAATCTGAAGTAGATGGGAAAGAAGGTGATTGGAAGACCCCCCCGGNGGGTGGAGTCAACCAGGGATCATGGGGTCAAGCCTTTGTCTATTGAGGATCGGAAATCTGAAGTAGATGGGAAAGAAGGTGATTGGAAGACCCCCCCGGAATCACAGACCCATGGATCTAGGGCACCGTCGGGAACAGCAAAGGTGCCGGAGTCTCAAAACACAGTGGAATCCAANAGGTGATTGGAAGACCCCCCCGGAATCACAGACCCATGGATCTAGGGCACCGTCGGGAACAGCAAAGGTGCCGGAGTCTCAAAACACAGTGGAATCCAAGGATGTGAGAGTGGAAAATCACGGAATTCGATCTGAGCCACAGGAACCCCAGATAGGCCCCTCCGGTCAGGCCGTCAAAGAGGCTGCAACAGCCATCCTTGCCCAGTTGGCAGCAGGTGGTGTGCCTTTGTCAGGAATGCCAGGCATGCCGCATGGTGGACAAGATCGACGTTTGGGAGATTTGACAGGGCTTGGAAGTGGATCAAATGGAGTACCAGGTCAATCAGATGACCCTGCTCTACGGCTTGGAGGTGGACCCCAAGGGATACAAGGACGAATCGGCTCAGTGGGAGGACTTGTACATGGAGTACAAGGTGTTTCTCCTAATGGAGTACCAGAAATGAACTGGTTCCCAGGTCTTGGTGAGACCATTCGGACGGTGGACTTACCTCCTCTTCCGGGCATCAAGGAAGGAGAACTGGGAGGGACGGTGATCGGGGATTGGATAGCTCTCATCACCCCAATCATGAGAGATCTTTCCACTAGCAGCAGTCAGTGGTGGGAAACTGTAGTCAAAAATGCCAGTGAGGCGTATCAACAATGGCTGCACACTGACCCGTTGAACATGTTGTACATCCAACCGCAGGTACCACCGGAATGCACTGCCAGCTGGCTGAGGATCGAACAGCGTGGCCAGTCGATGCTGCTTTGTGCTCTTCCTGAAGGATTGAAGTCCGAGGTGCTGGCCAGCCGTTCAACGCAGACTGTGCAGATCCTCTACCGGACCTACACCAGGTATCAACCAGGAGGACTGGGTGAACGGGCTTTGCTGCTTCGCCAGTTGGTTGAGGGAGTGGGAAAGCCACCGACAACAGTGGTGGAACTTTTGGATCAACTTCGAGGATGGAAACGGAGTTTGAAACGAGCGGAGGAACTCAAGGTTGCAACTCCGGATCCCACACTGCTCATAGGAGCATTGGACAGGATGAGTGGAATGGTGACAAAAACGTCGCCGCAAGCCGCCTTCAGGCTGAACACAACAAGAGCTGCTCTGATGGTGGACATCAGCCCTACGCTCACGGGAGTTGTCAACTATGCGGACTCGGTCTTGGCTGAAGCAGAGGGCATGTACCACAGTGGGATGCAGCTCAACACTGCAGTGAAGGTCAAGTCGATGGATNCGGACTCGGTCTTGGCTGAAGCAGAGGGCATGTACCACAGTGGGATGCAGCTCAACACTGCAGTGAAGGTCAAGTCGATGGATGGACCACAACCGGAACTTCAGCAGATCCCCAAGGGAAGTGGGAAAGGAAAATCTGAAGAGAAGGGTGGTGGAAATGGAGGAAATGGAAAGGGATCGAAGATTCCCTGCAAGTTCTTTGGAGGACCTGATGGGTGCAAGAAGGGATCAGAGTGCACCTACCTTCACAGCTGGGAGGGCATCGATCGACGAGGGCGATGTTGGAACTGCTCATCTACCAAGCATTCCAGGAAGGACTGCACTGTGAAAGTCGTCGGTGGAACTTCAGCTGATGGTGGAAAGTTGAAGAAGAGTGGAGAGCCACAGGTGGTGCCGAGCTTGAAGAAATCGGATTCAAAGGAGGAGTCCACTGGGGAGGTGGAGAAAGGGACCACAGTGCAGCGCTGCCGTGCTCCTGAGGAGGAAGCCGGGACTGCGTCCACTGATGGTGCCCCTGGAATGCCGGCCATCGAGCTCATCAAGGAGGCCACGTCCCTTCTCAAATCTCTGAAGATCCCGGCCATGAAGGCTGTTCGCATCAGCAGTTTGGAGGTGAAGGGCGGGGGACGAGCTTTGCTGGACGGTGGGGCCACCCATGCACTACGCACTGCCTCTGATCTCCGAGAATGGGAATCTGGGACCGAAGTCAAGGTTGAATTGGCACAAGGCCACACTACCTTACGGCAATTGCCTTGGACTGGAACACTGCTGTCTTCTTCACCGGTGCAGTGTATTGTCCCGTTGGGAGTGTTGNGAATTGGCACAAGGCCACACTACCTTACGGCAATTGCCTTGGACTGGAACACTGCTGTCTTCTTCACCGGTGCAGTGTATTGTCCCGTTGGGAGTGTTGGCGGAGATTGGATACGCCATCAGGTGGGAGGGGACCGTGTTCGAACTCACGGATCCCGCTGGATGTGTGGTCGATTCCAAGCTGGAAGGCTCCTGCCCAACGGTGACGGAGGAACTGGGGTTGGAGCTGATCAAGGAGGTTGAGAAGTACCACCTGGAGAGGCGAGCACGTCTTGCAGTAGAAGAGGTCAAGCACCTTGAGGAGCTGAAGATGATGTTTCCAGAGGTGCCAGAGCACTTGCTGGTCCGTGTCCTCCCAGGGCAGAAGGTGGCTGGAAGGTATCGAGAAGGGGATCTCCCTTGGAATCGAAGGCAGAGGAAACGCCTTCGTCGGGCACATCAGGTGGTTGTGCATCTTTTCAGTGGGAAGGATGAGAAGTATTGGAAGCGAGAGCTGGAGACTCAAACTCGACTCAAACTCGAGCTGTGCTGTGTGTGGACACTGAGCTGGACAGCCGTCAGAATTTGTTGAGGAACGATGTGATGGAGTTCCTTTTGGAATTGGCTGACAGTGGAAACACTGCAGCATGGCTTGGGGGGCCGCCGTGCCGAACTATGTCCAGACTTCGATACCGTCAACCTGGACCTCCACCACTGAGATCCCGAGAAGGGCCAGAGAGGTTTGGTCTGAAAGACCTTGAGGAGGCCNTCGATACCGTCAACCTGGACCTCCACCACTGAGATCCCGAGAAGGGCCAGAGAGGTTTGGTCTGAAAGACCTTGAGGAGGCCATGAGGCTGAGGGTGGAGGACGACACGGTGCTCTGGCTTCGCCAATACTATCTCTACCACCGGGCCAAGAAGGCATCAATTAGAAAGGTGCTCTACTTGTCTGAACAGCCGGAGGACCCTGAGCACTACTTGGATCCCGTGACCATCGCCAAGCAGCGATATCCAAGCTACTGGGCATTTCCTGAATGGAGGTGGATGAAGGATGAAAATGACTTCATTGAAGTCAACTTCGATCAGGGCCCGACTGGCCATGAAACCCGGAAGCCTACGACCCTGGGCACCAACATCTATGAGCTGAAGGCTTTGGATGGCCTCAGGGGCTATGGGACCTCATCTACTACGACAGCATCTCACTATGATTTACCCCTGGAGGAGCGCATTGCCAAGTCAAAGGGATGGGCAGCATGTCAAGTGGTCTCAAAGCTGCCATCGCCACTGCTCTTCAACGAGAACTCAATCCCTGGCTTCGCAAGATGACGCTGGATCAATGGAAGCAGCATCTCAAGAATGATCATCAGCCATACTACAGAGGATGCCGAACATGCTTGGAAGCATGTGGTCAGTCTCGACCTCATCGAAGGGTGGTCACCCCGGAGAGCTACACGCTTGGAATTGACCTGGCCGGTCCTTTCAAGAAAGGAGTGGATCAACTGGGAGAAGGAAGATACATGCTGGTGGGAAAATACACCATTCCAACTTCTCTCGATGGGAGGCCACTACATCTCAAGGAGGATGATGAAGAGGCCCCTGCTGATCGCTGCCGGAACCCTGGAGGAGAGGGAGACGGGACTGCGCCAGCAGAGGTGCCACAGAATGCCGACCCGCCGGTCGATGAAAACATCTTTGGAGATGAAGAAGATGTGCCAGCTCCCAGAGAGGGGGGAGATATCCAGGAAGGTGGGGGTGAAGATCCACTTCAACTTCAGGAGGAGTTGTTGCCAGAGAGTCCAAAGGATGAAAAAGAGGACGACCGTCAAAAGTGGCTTGATCAAATTGAGGCCGAGCAGAGCTTCAAGGTGAATCAAATCACTTTCATGGAGGTTCTTCCGGATCGACGTGGTCCTTCTGTCCTGGCTGGACTGGCTCGGATTCATGCTCGACTGCAATATCTTGGACTTCCTCTACTGCGACTGCACTCAGATCGAGCGGGGGAGCTTCGATCAAAAATTCTGAGGAGGTGGGCTGAAGATCGAAAGGTGCTGAGAACCTACACTGATGGGGACTCATTCAAGTCAAACGGCAGGACAGAATCGGNAGATCGAAAGGTGCTGAGAACCTACACTGATGGGGACTCATTCAAGTCAAACGGCAGGACAGAATCGGCCATTGGACTGTTGAAACGTCACATCCGAGCTCTACTCAAGGAAACTGGCCAGCCTCCATCAATGTGGCCATTGGCTGCGAGACATGCTGCTGAGAGAAAGCATCGTCAACAGCTTGCTGGATTGGGATTGCCAGTGGGGCAGTTGCTCCCATATGGCTGCAAGGCCTATGCCAGGCAGAAGATCTGGAATGAGAAATACCAGGACTGGAAGCTGAGCCGGAGGCCTGTCACAGTTCTTGGACCTGATGTGGCGATGTCAGCATGAATGGCTGGATACTTTGTCAAGGGAGAAGATGAGAAGTTTTTTCACTCCTCTGACGTGGTGCAGGCTGAGGGTCCGCCACCAGAGGCACTGGAAGATCGTCCAGAAGATCGGCCAGAACTTGGACCTCTTCGAGAACCGGGTCAAAGGATGAGAATCTATGGAAAGACCCCGATGTTGAGCAGTCTGCAGGTGCCCATGGAAGAGGCAGAGCACAGACGCCTACGGGGGCTGAAGTTGCTGATGGAGGAGTTGGAGATCAATGACTCCAAGACGGATGAGGAGATTGGGAATGATCCCTTCATCAGAGCACTTCTGAAGGATGTCGAGGAACTGGCATCTGGCTTAGATGAGGTGGAGAAGGATCAACAGGATGCCGAAGTAGCTCAAGTGGAGCAGGCGGCAGAAAATCAAGAGGTCTTTCTTCAAACGAGAACCTTTGCATTGACCGAAGTCAGAGCAGATCTAGCTGCTTGGAGGGAGAGCATGGAGAATGAGTTTAAGGCTCTCACTGAGGAGACTGGAGCGATCAAGGTGATCACCGAAGCAGAGGCTGAGGAACTCAGAAAAGATGCAGAGCGTCGAGGAATCCTCTACGACCGCATTCCGGCCAAGGCCATCTTCCAGAGGAAAGCAGGAAGTGGTAGGAGGAAGTGCAGGGCATGTGCCTGTGGAAACTTCATGGCACCTCGCCCAGCGAGCGACACCTATGCTGGTGGCACCGGAGCAGCTGAAGTTCGGGCCATCTTGCGAACCTGTGGGCTTCGAGCATGGTCGGCCGTGACATTGGATGTGAAGACAGCTTTCTTGAGAGCACCCAAAAATCACACCAACGAGGTGGTCATTGTCCAGCCCCCTCAAATCTTCATCCAAGCAGGAGTCTGTGCCCCTGGGTCGCTGTGGTATGTGGATCGAGCTCTTTATGGTTTGATCACAAGTCCGAAGGAGTGGCTCCAATACCGAAATCAACAGGTCAAAGAGTTCAAATGGATCTCCAATGGCATCAACTACGTGGTGGAGAAAACAGGGGACCCCGACATCTGGAGGATTGTCAAGGCCAGTGAAGAGATCACATCTGCCACAGTGCAGCGCTGCTGTGCTCCCGAGAAGGAAGCCGGAACTGCGTCCACTGGAGGCCTGGCCGTTGGGTACTTTGTCACTTTTGTGGATGATGTTTTGGCCGTGGGGGATCGATCGGTGTTGGAGGGGTTCTGTCAACGGATGAAAGATGAGTGGGAAGTGGGGTCGCCAGATTGGCTTGAAGATGGAGGACCTGCAGTGAGGTTTCTTGGGATGGAGATTGAACTCAAGCAGGGTGTCTACCATGTGCACCAGCAGGCCTACATCCAGAACTTGCTGGAGAAGTACCCCAATGAGAAAGGACATGGCCTCTCTGGGATCAAAACACCTGAGGAGGAGGAAAACCCAACTCCATCTGAAGTTCAAGTGGCGCAACGCCAAACTGGCGAGCTTTTGTGGCTAGCTGGACGGACTCGACCAGACATCTCGTATGGAGTGAGCTTGATGTCACAGTATGCCACCAAGAGGCCCCGAGGAGTTCAAGCCATCGGAAGAGAGGTGAGAAGTTATCTCAGGTCTTCCATGGACCTATCTTTGCAGTATGGCCCCTTGGAGAAGGGCGATTTTGGAGAAGGTGGATCTCAACGGAGGGCTAGGCATGAGAGTTTGGTCGAGGTCTACACGGATGCCAGCTATGCGTCCTCGGACATGAAGAGCATCAGCGGTGTGGTGGGATTCTATGCTGGAGCTCCGGTGTTCTGGCTGACGTGCCGGCAGAGCTTTGTCACCTTGTCCACCGCTGAGAGCGAGCTGATGTCCATGTTGGAAGGATTGACAGCACTTCGCTGTGTCAAGTCGATTGTGGAGATGCTGGAACCGGGCCCAGTGGAGGGCAGAATGTACTCAGATAGTACTGCAGGGATCAGCATTGTCACAGGAACGACGGGGAGCTGGAGAACTAGACACCTTCGAATCAGAGCGCAGGGGCTGCGCGAGGCCATTGACCGGGGGGAGTCCACATTGGAACATCAATCAGGGCGACTTCTAGTGGCCGATGGAATGACGAAACAGCTTCAAGGAGCACTGCTCAAGCACTTCATCCAAGCACTGACTGAAAATGGGTCGGGAAGAGACAGAGATCATCAAGGTGAATTCTCTTCAAGTTGATGGAGGTGGTGGTACTGGGCCTCAGGTGCAGAGACTCAAGGATGGCATCGGGCTGCTGATTGCAGCGTCGTCTATGTTGATGACACCGGCTCAAGCGGCTGAGACCATTACCCCTGATGATGGAGACACTGGCCTCTGGACCATTTTCACCATTCTGGTGATTGGGATTCTCATCTTGGGAGACTTGGTGACCCGATTTGGTCTTCCGCGTTTGAGGTCGTGGTTTTGCCCCAAGGAAGAGCTCAAGGTGAAGTTGCTGAGCGAGACGGCTGTTTTGCCAACCAGAGGGACAGAGGGATCAGCTGGATTGGACCTGAGTGCCAGCGAAGACTATAAGATCAACAGCGGAGACTACCTCCTGATCAAGACTGGTGTGGCTGTGGAGCTTCCACGAGGGACATATGGACGGCTGGCATCACGCTCAAGTCTGGCCTCAATGGGAGTGGAGGTTAGTGCTGGAGTCATTGACCGGGACTTCAGAGGTGAGATCAAGGTGCTGATGCACAACCAGTCAGGACGCGAGTTCTGGGTCAGGAGAGGAGATCGAGTGGCACAGTTGATCGTGGAGAGGGTCATGGAGGTGGAGGTTCAGCAGGTGACTTCACTGTCAGAAACTTCACGTGGCCGCCAAGGATTTGGATCAACAGGATTGGAGACGCGAGCTCCTGAGGATATGTCATCGAGAGCTGTCAGGAGTTTGAGACTGGGGTCTCAAATGCACAGTGAGGGGAGCTCCGCGACCAATGCTATGCTACATCCTGGCAGAGCTCTACCAGTGAAGGAGGTGAACCATGCCCAAGTGCGGCTACTGAAGAAGTGAGGACTCCAGCTGGAGTTGAGGGCCCTGCTGCTAACCGCTGCCGGAACCCTGGAGGAGAGGGAGACGGGACTGCGAGCGCAGGTGAGCCCAGGTCAAAGACCAGGATCAAGGCCGAAGACCTACAGCTTCAACGGCCGATACCACCAATGATCCCAGCTGGGAAAGGCCCTGTCATTCGCTGCCGGAACCCTGAGGAACAGGGAGACGGGTCTGCGCTGATGGGTGTGCCTAAGGGGAGCGTCACAGCCAAGAGCTCCGCTACCAAGCTGAGAAGTGGAAACACAGGATTGATGGATGGGCCACCAGAAGGCCTTGGAATTTGTCCCATTGGAGCACCCATGCCGAGTAGCTGGTTTCAGCAGGGTGCCTCACTCAATGAGAGGGCGAAGTGTCTGAAGGTCCAAGTCAAGGACATTGTGCCGGAGGTTCAAATCAACTCAGTGGAGGGCTACCCGGGCCTGGTCAGCTGGAATCTGATGCGTCCAGAATGGTGGACTTCGCATGGTGACGAAAGCCTGGAGGAGCTTGCAGATCGATCAGGGCTGGCGAAGTTTTGGCCCCTTCACATGGAAGAGATCTGGGAAGTGCTGGAGAAGAGCCTGGAATCTCCCGAACGGGATAGGTGGCATGAGATCCCTATCAACTCTGCTACCGTGATGATGGTTCGCCTCCACCCCCAGTCAAGGAGGAAGATCTATGACTTCAAGAATGATGTGATGGACAGCACGTGGAACTATGGCCGCATGCATCTCACCATTGTCAAGTTGGAATGTGGATCCTTCTGCATGGGGAGTGGCCATAGATTCGGGAATGCGAGCCCCTACTTGGATGATCGATGGAGGGGAATCACGTGCTTCATCAAGGTGAAAAGGGCTTGAGCTATGTGGTGTGAATTTTCGAGCGTGTAACTCCGAAAAGGGGGAGTGCACGGATGACACACACATATCGAGAAGTGTCAAGTTNGCTTGAGCTATGTGGTGTGAATTTTCGAGCGTGTAACTCCGAAAAGGGGGAGTGCACGGATGACACACACATATCGAGAAGTGTCAAGTTTCATTTCATTTACCTTGGGCAGGACATAGCCCTTTTTGAAATCAAGCGAGAAAAGGCAGCTGGACCGCTGCACCCCACGTACTTGGATTTTTAGCCCTGTGCTCAGCAAAGCTCTACGGCCAGCTCGTCCACATCCAGGCGTCCCATGGCAACAGCGAGATCTCAAAGGCGTGTGCAGGAGGAT
>BGPT01004092.1:4460-21457 GCA_003297045.1 Symbiodinium sp. clade C Y103
TTGACACTGCAAAACTGTCCAATCTAGGCAGTGTCGCTCATATCGTGGCCTTAGCATAAATAGCCATAGCTCCTTCGCTCCCTCCTAAGAACTAGTTAGTGTTAGTATACTAATGTTGGAAATTACTTGACAACAACAGCTGGCTGCTTTGCCCATCCCCTGAGATGGAACCTTCTCTGTCGTTACATCGGCGTTGAACTCCCAGATGGACCTGCAAACGCCGCAGGATGTTTGCAGGAGACTCATTATATGTTTTAGCTGGGGCCCTTCATCAACACACAAGAAAGTATACACAACATAAATTACACAACTAACAATCTACCCCCATGGACATCCAGGACATTGATCAACCGGATGAGACCGCTTCTTGAAAGATCGGGGATGCAGTTTGATTGTGAATATGTGTCAGAGGTGCCTTGGCCTCACAAACAATGTGATGTGAAACAATGGTCTCAGCCCTGCATACTTAATTCTGTAACATGCCTACACCAACCTACTAAGATACGCGACTGGTGTAAGCTGATGCCGGTGGGGGCTACTTTGTCAAACTGCTACAAAGCCCGTAAGGGCGATCGTGATGGGCCAGAGTCGGAACACTGGGCTGTCCCCCAGAGTTTTACGTTTATGGCACGTGAAGGCAAGAACTTGACTAAAACATCACGCTGACTCCATGTAAATGTTAACAAAAAATCAACGTTTGAATCCACAGGGACAATGCTAAACTTTGACTTCCCTGAGGGATGCCGGGAAATGGCCATGGACTAGACTTAGAGGAGCGAGTCCCGCGACGGCTGCGAAGAGAGGGCTGCAACCGGGACATTTTCTGTTTAGTGAAGCAGACCATGTCAGACGACCACCTGGCTCAACCTCCTTTGCTTGTCTACCCCCAAGCGTTCTTGGGTGCCACGGAAGCCTTCTTCCAGCGAGTCAATTCCACCCAAATGTTGGTGCATGGGAGTTTGGATGAGGAACGATCCAATGAGCTTCTGGAGCTTGCTGATAATATCTCAAAAGACTTTCCTGCCATGAGCAGGGGCGCGGGATACTTGAAGGCTTTGGCCAATGGAGAAATCCATCGGAAACCATGTGGAACTTTGAAGTTTATCCAATCAGGACCTGCAGCCTTTTCTGGCCTTGGTGATCTTCAGTTGGGGCAACGTCCCCCACCACCAAAGCCATACAAGCTTAAGGTGGTGTTTCACCACCACCCTGCGAGATAAGCGATGTTTTGGGGACAGCTGGGGAAAGCTGATGTCATGAGGCAAAACTAGTGCTTCAGTTTATGGGCTGTGTCGGTGATTCATGGCAATTTCTTTCAGTCAACGCAAGAAACTGGTTATCGTTTCAAGAAAAGTGTGGGCTCGAGCTCCTTCCTTGAGAGGGGTAATTTTGTTCCCACAATGGTGGAGCTTTCCGATGACCAAGCTAGCAATGAAGTCTTGCAAAGAATTGGGGCCTACTTTGATTCCGTCTGGGGCTGATTTTTCGAAACTCTAAACTACAAAGCTGTGTTTTGCATTTCTGATGGGGGTTCCTTTAAAAATCACACTTACCAAGACTAAGGTCATAGAAAAAGAGAATTTCGGCGCCTGGGTGACCAAGACTGACACCGAGACGATGAAACAGGCTCACATCTAACATATTTCAACATGATATTTAATGTCCACCTTACAAACCAGTCCTCCCACGTTGCCTGGCCTCTCAGGATCTTAGGTTTGCCCAGTCCGCCCTGCAGGTCTTCATCGCCTTGCTTGGAGATGGATCTGATGCAGGCCAACGCCAGGTGTTGGGGACCGTTCCCAATTCCAATGTTGGAGAGTTCTACCTGCCCCTGAGAGCTTTCAACTTGGCTTCGTGGTCGAAATCTGGATGCCGGGGGTTGTGAAAATGGTTTTAAGTCAGTGGAATCACTACATGGATTTAAAGTTCCTCATGTTTACATGGATACATAGATAGATAGATAGAGAGAGAGAGAGAGATAGATAGAGAGAGAGAGAGAGATAGATAGATAGATACATACATACACTATGTTTGACACAGAAAATAGGTACAACTACAGTATAGTTGTACCTATTTCTTTTGTGTCAAACCATACATACATACATACATACATACATACATACAAACGTGCATGCCTGCATGCATACATATCTATGTGTATCTTTTATCGTTTCATTCTACCCGAGTAACAAATCATAAATTTCTGGACCTACATGCCCCGCCCTGCCAGACTTTCCGCAGAATGTTCAGATGGCAGCACACTTCAGAGAGTTCTTGAAGGACGGCTATCGTTCTGATGCTGAGTCAATCATCACCAAATTCCCACTGGCTGATGGCACACGAGCCATATGTGGAGCCAGTGTTGGCATCAGTGACGGGTTTTGCAAGATTCTGATAATGGCAGGTATCTGCATGATTGCCCACAAGCTGGTTTCATGGTTATGCATAGCAAGGATTTGTTCTTTTGGGGAAACACCAGCAATGCTTGCTACCGGGGCTGGTTTGTATTCTGGTCAAATTGGAATACTGATGTACCTGAGGAATTGACCCAAGAGCAGCTTGACTTGCCAGATGTCAGCAAAGTCTTCAGATCCTTTCGGTGGATTCGATGCACGTATCGACATTTCGAGAACCCTGCTCACCACTACCTGCATGCCCTTCGACTCTTGGTCATTTTGTTTGGAATATCAGACTAGCCATCCGCCTAGAATCTACAGTAAATCATTCCAACTCGCAATTTTCCTGTTGGCTGCCCAAGCAAGCAAAAATATGTATTTTTCCTGGAGAATTTCCAACTTCTGATAATTGTTTTCGAAAAATTGGAAACTATACCTATCCATCCTGCAGCTCACATCGATTTTGTGCCCAAGGAGTGCTGTATGTCACCAGTGAGAAGCAGGCCCCCAGCCCGATAGATCTCCTGGCATCGATGAAGCAGGCAGTCGCCATTGAGAAGCGCCTGGCAAAGGCAGGTGTGAGCAAGGCACTGCGGGACATTCTGAGCCGTTGTGTCGGCGAATTCAACAAGATGGTGACCAAAAAGTCTCACAAGATTGACTCAACGATGAAAGGTTTGATCATGAACTTGTTCCTGGGATTATGTTAATATCTTTCAATGTTTCGGGCAATACTTTTCAGTTTTTTCCCATACCCAACCAATGAAAGTTGATAGACCATCATTTGCCCGGTGACTAGTGTGAGGCTTCGTACGAATGATGAGATTCAGGCAGCTATTCACCATCACTACGACTTGTATCCCCATGCATGCTCAGGCTGGATGTTGGCCAAAGAACTGCCAATTAGATACTCAGTGTGTTTATCCGTGCTTATCATGAGTACATATGGGTATGTCTCAAAATGAGGCGCGCATTTTTTAACCCCAAGAATGTTATAAAATGAAGAAAAAAAGCACACCTCATTTTGAGACATCCCCATATAATCAACAGTATGCTGAAAAATTCTCATCATTCATCATTTTCCATGCCTTGTCCTCACCCCTGCCAGCCTTGCCGATTGAAGTCTTGCAAGCTGACTGGTGGGTGCCCGGCTCGACCTCGAGAGCAGATTCACCCAAGTTTCAGGGAAAGCTGCTTTTCAAGGAGGTTATGGCAACATCAATCGAAACATGCCGCAGTTGGATTGAAAGGGCTACTGAGGACAAGTCTTCCACAAAGAAACTACCGTGGACATATTTAACCCAAGAGTTGTCAATTTACCCATTGAATTGATCAATGAAAAGTTTGATTTTGCTGGATCACGTTTTGGGTGTGATCCCTGCAGGATTTCAAGCGACGTGTTGGCCCGGATGCCAGCACAAAAGCAAAGGACTGTTGGGTTTGGAAACAATGTTGAACTGCATATTTCAATTTGTTGTTTTATTATCTTACTTTTCTTCTCCTGGCAAACAAATCCCGGAACACGCCATTTCCCTGCATCAGAAGAACGCGCAGCTGGACGAAGAAGCCCAGATGATGTTGCACGACTGCTGCTGCCTTTGGAACTATCTTCTTCCCAAACTTGAATCTGCATTCCCACAACCAGTCGTGCAGAAACACAAGGATATGTTTTTGCGTGGGACTCTTATCCAGAAATTACTGTGGTGCAGAGGGGTCATCACTCGTTTCCCAAAACCAGTCACATCTTTGACGAAATCCCGGCGGGATGGAGTGACCATCAAGGGCTTTCCAGAAATCCCGTCACACTTGTGAACTCCGGCTCCGGCGACCCTGGTTAAAAATCAATAGAAATGAATCACATCAGGGATCCCATCACCATGTTGAGATTGTGACTGGAATCTGGAAAATCACGTCACAAATCACAGGCTCCCGCTAACTCGGAATCATCCTGCCCAGCTATGTTTCTAAAGCCTGAGTTTGATTGATTATTTTTTTGAATTTAATTTGGTCAAGGGATCTCCCAGAATCCCGTCACCATTTGAAGGCTGATCCACAACTTCTGCGGTGATTCGTTTTTAGATGTTTTTCTGGAATTTGAGATTCCCGGCAAAATTGGCCAAGGAGTCTCGACGGAGATCTGAGCACCGTTTTGCGTGCTGCGCAAGACTTTGAGTGGGACAGACTGCCGTTTGTGTTGGAGGTTGGGTGTCTAAATATGAATTTCTGTAAACGTAATATTGTGCTCATATGTCTACTTTCAGAAAAACAACATGATAACATTGGGCATGTTCAATGTTCAAGTGGATTCACCTGCGGGAACTTAAGAATGATGTAGTCTAGGGGTAGAAATCCTGGGCCTGATTGGTTTAGATACACTCGGTGGGGCCCAAACACTGTTTATTCTTCGGGGGTCACCCTGCAGATACGTGGCGAGTGCGTCGACGAGTTTATTTGCCAGGCGCAGGATAGAACCAAAAACGCCCATGCAAAATCGGTTGCTGCAGCATTCAATGTCTGGCTTGAAATGCTCCAGAGCGATCAGATTAGCTTTGAAAGCGACAAAATTTCGATACTTGATTAATCATGGAAAGTATACTGAATTTTCCTATTTTATTGTCGGAGTTTAAATCTCTTACGTGAAAGAAGTTGAAACTTAGCGATCATTGAGTGAGGTAACCTTGATGAAAACCATTACCAACCTTCATAGGGTATTGTTGAACCATACAACCCAAACCATGTTGCGCCTCGTATTGAATCTGCGGAATTTTGCTTCATCCTGCACAGCCAAGCTGAGGAGTGAAGTTGAACATGCCAAGAGACGATCCAGACTCGTGGGGCAGTTGGAGGAGACACAGCCACAGGGATGTTACAAACACATGTTTGTGGGGAACAGTGTTTTCAAAATGGACCTGACCAATTTCAGTATTTACCCCAAGTTCAAGGATTGGGTTTATAAAGGTTCCCCAAACATTATGTTACACTTCACTGACAGAATTTTACTGCTTTGGAAGGCGCAAGGACCCCTTTCAAAGGAAATTTTGATGATGTATTTCCCTCAGGAAAACAGGTTGAAACGACACACCATGTTTGGATACAATGTTGGCCGGTTTAGCATCACTCGGCTTTATTCACATAATTGGACGGGACATCTTTCAAGAGGCTTAGTACAACTTCTCATCGTATTTTGTTTCTCAGAAATTTGTTTCAGGGTGGCTTATCCATGAGTGTCTGCAGGAGATGCATAAAAGGGCCTGGGATCAAGTCTCCGAGTATGTGAAAACAAACTTGGAGTTCTTCCAAGGACGTGCGCTCGAGGCAGAGAGCACCATCTTGCCCGCCGTCACAACATGGGTACATGACACATTGGGTCAAATTGCAGAATCTAAGATGGTCATTTTAAAAAGTGAACCTTTTTGTTTGTGTGGCCTCTGCATCTGCATGGGGAATGCTTACTAAAATAATAATGTTTGCATTGTCTTGCGGGTCAGTTTGCACCCAGGAATGCCGATCACCAGAGGACCACTCCGTGATCGCCTGGTTGAACCTGACTACGATTGGGGTGATGTCGGCATCGCGATACGACTGGACTTTGTGTGCCCTCACAAACCTCTTGTCTGCCCACAAACGGAACGGTCTTGGAATCATTGTTCATTCCAACAGAGCATCTGACACCGGCAGGACAAGTGTTCATTTGGTCATGTTGTCTAGATATCAAAAAGTCTTTGAGTTATGGGGCCTTGGGATGTATGCCATTTAGTCTTTTCTAGGTTCATATGGTTGGTTTGAACACGCTCCCTGAGGAAAGCTGAGAAGAAGGAAAAGGTTGAGAAGGAGGAGAAGGATGAGGAAGACGTGGCTAAGGAAGAGAACTCTGATGGGAATTCGTCGAATGCTGAGGACTTGGATGACCCTGAGGAAGCTGACATCCGAGACATGCAGCACAAGCTGGTGAAGCTTGGGCTATGTCCACTATTTTCCAACTAGCCAGTTTTATACCTGTTTCCCAAAAGGGCTGCGTCATTTTCCGAATCAGCATGTTTTGGTGTTTGATTGGATGGTGTGCTAGGAGAGCCCTTTCCGCAAAGAGCCGGAACTTGATTGTCAAAGATCTCACGTGGGTGTTTGACAAGGACGCGTGCATGACAAATGTTCCTTTTTTCAAACTTAAACTGATCACTCGGTGAAGCAATGATCCTGTAGTGTTTAAGGGTATATGATATATGTATCAAAAACATGTTTTCTCGGGAACCTGGGGGTTACTCACTAGAAACTGGGAATTTTCTTGCTCAACTGTGGCAGGCAACTGTGTTTGGAAAGCGCAATGCCTGCATACATGGCCTGATGGTGGTCCATCGCGACCGGCTCAACATTTTCAAAGCCTCTGGTGCTTGGAAGCACGGGATCATCCGTGATGTGTGCATGTTGGCTCGCTCTGGGATGTACAAGCCAGAAGAATCTGGGACCTGCTATTTGTTTGCGTTGCTGCTGCTGATGTTGTTGCTGCTGATGATGCTGCTACCGATGATGATGATAGTGATCATGATGATGATGATGACGATGATGATGAGGATGATGATGATGATGATGATGCTGATGCTGATGCTGATGCTGATGATGAAAAATGTTGATCATGACAGTGGTGATGATCATGATGGTGATGATGATCATGATCATGGTGACGATGACGATGATGATGATGATGATGATGATGATGATGATGACGAGGATGAAGAAGATGATGATGATGACGATGATGATGATGATGACGAGGATGATGAAGAAGAAGAAGATGATGATGATGATGATGACGATGATGATGATGATGGTGATGACGGGGATGAGGATGAGGATGATGATGATGATGACGACGATGATGATGGTTATGATGTTTTTCAAGTTAATGGTGACAAACATGTTTTGGTTGCTGAAGCATGATAGTGCTGATGATAAGGATAATGCTAGTGATGTTTATGATGATGATCATGGACAAAGATGACGGACCATGACAATGATGACAGCAATGAAGATGAGTGCGATCCCAGTGATCATCATGATGATCATGTTGACAATGGTTGGTATTTGTTCGGGTCAGTATGTTAGCACATTGTGCAACAAAAGAACTTGCAACTATATAATAAGACGATGGTGGAAGTTTCTCCTCCAGAGCCCAAGGCTCGGTCCGGCACTCCACATCTCGGACGGGCATTCACCGATGCCCAGGAGTTGCGCCAGGCACACTTTGAATGTTTTATGTGTTCTATTTTGTGTTCTTTTTTGTAAGTAAAAGAGCACATTACACTGACTGGTTATAGGTTTCAGCTTAAATCTTCATCCTGAAAAGATTTCTTTCCCTGGTCCAGTCCCCAAGTTTGGTTGTCCCAGGTGGCCGGCGGATGTGATTTTGTGCGGAAAACGCTGACAGCATTCGTGCCAGACACAGTGAGTACGGTCTTGCTGTGCGACTTGCACTGCTACGATTGTTGGCCGGCCTTGGCAGCCCTTGAGGCCGTTTTGTTCAAACATGTTCAAACATTCCAACCCACAGAAAAGGGATATATATATATATATAGATAGATAAAATTACATATATATATATCATACTACTGACAAAGGAATTATATAATCATTTTTCTAAACAGGTTGTCTACACAATTTCCATCCCAATTCTGATCTCATCACTGCAGGAGATCACAGATGGTCGGCGGGTCCTGTGCGCCAACGTGGTGCTTGACAGACAGCCCGACGACCTGATCCAGCGTGTTTCAAACCGAGTGTACGAAGATGCCAGGACAGGGAATCTGAAACTATGTGGTTTCCCTGACTACACGCCAGTGCTCACGGCTTTGCAGAGTGTTACCCCACAAGACACTGGGAAACAGTATCAGGTCACCGTGAAGAAGCATGACAGGTTGGTCATCTTGCAAGCTTTGGCTAGCAAGTGGTTGGAAACCGAGTTCAAGGATGAGGTCACATCTGCAATCGAATCTCACAACGCCAAGTACAATCAAGATGGTGAGTACTGGGTGGAATCGACAGAGAACAGGCTAGCTAGGGTGCATCATTTTCTTGAATGTTGGGGAAAATAATGCCACAAAGCTTAAAGCTACATAGCTATCCAAATCCTGTGAATCATGATGCAGTATGTTACTATGATATTAGGTTTCCTAATATATTCTTCTGGATATCACATTGCAGCCCACTACTATATTGGGATTATGTTTCACATGTTGGAAAACTGTGAGGTCCCATTCCGACATTCACCTTGCCTTGACAAGGCCAGCTGAAGAAGCCGATGCCAAGAACCCTGCCAAGCGGATTCGTTTGGACACGGAGGAAATCAAGCAGGAAGCCGATGTTGCCAACTTGCAGAAACCGCAACTTGAATTTTACCTGGAGGGTGGGGGTACCCCATGTTGTCTCAAACTTATTCTACGTCTGATTTAGCGAATAGTCAAATGTCAAAAATGGAGCCGCATGGAAAAGGGTAGAAGGTTTGACCACTTACAGTGTTTCTATGTGGTTTAACTTGTCAGCCCTCTCGGCAAACATAGGAAATAACAAATTTAAATGCCTTAATTGATTCAATACTTTACCCGCGGCCCTCCTGTTGGAAGGTACAACTGTTTGATCAACAACTGCGCTGAGATGATTTGTGGACAAGAAGGACTACCGCTGTTCCTGGTGTCACGCAGCAAGAACCAGTTCCTGTTGCACCGTGAACTGCTTCTTGCTTGGAACATAACCCTTATTTGAATTAGTTTGACAACAAATTCCCAATCACTATGGGCGTGTCTGGGCTCAATGTGATGGTGTATTACGTTTTAGGTATTGGGGTTCCAGTGCTCTTCATAGATAGATTCTCGCGCCCTGCCTGCTGAGGTTCAGCTTTGGAAGCGGTGATTGGAGACTCGGAAATGAATCCTGGCAGGTTCAGAGTGGCCAAACCCAAATTCCTAAGTTCTTTCTTGGCCATGACCCAAACTTTCCCAATTTGTTGTCCAATCTTACCATTCTTATCTTAAGGAAGCATCGGAGATCATGGAGGATCCCCTTGGTCGCTGGTTCAGCTTTAGCGCGACCCCCAACACCGTGGTGATTGTGGAAAAGAAGGGCTTGCCAGAACACATTTCAGGGTTACCTTGTGTGGATACCCCAAGCTACCTTTCTACAGTCTTGCGCGAGCTCCAGGACAGTGGTGAGGCTAGGCATGTGCCAAATACTCAATTTATATTTATATATATATATATATCATTATCATCATATGAATACATATATATATATATACATGTATATATATATATATGTAGATCTTTTATAGGCAATGTAAACAAATATCCATATAAGTCTATGTCTATATATATAAATATAGATAGAATATCAATAAGATAAATACAAAGTATATATATGTTTAAATTCATATTATATATATATATATTTATTTATATTATATATTTTGTATATTGAATTGATTTCATGTATATATTACTTTTCCCATATACATATATATACACAAATAAACCCATTTAATGTTTACTTCTAGATTTATCTATGGGTGTGTGTACTGCAAAACACGTCAATACACCAAGAATGCGTGGTAGATAATTTTCAAACATAGGGAAGCAACCGGCTATGGTCAGGTGAAGTTGGCCGTGACCCACCACACCATGTCCTCCGATGAGCCACTCCAGTTGGAATGCGACAAGCCTCTCGCGTTCTTGATGGACCCACCGAAATCACCCGATCAGGGGGAGGGGAAGCCACCCAAGAAGAAACAAAGGAAATCTGCATCTACCCGAACTTTGACCTCTAAGAGCTTTGGGTCGGTTCTTGATGTTGGCAAATTGAAGAAAGCCAAGCGGTTGGTGATTGGTTGGCGCGTCAGGCGTCCCGCCTGAAATCCCAAACAAAATGTTTTTCATTGGGCTCTCTCAGTCAACAACTTTGTATGGTGAAATTCCTGAATTTTCTCAATGGATTAGGTCCTCATTTCATTTTGGGCAGGCTGGATACCAACAACTCCGCGGGATTGAAGACCATCGTCCCGATCCGACCAGTTGCTGTCCTATCGGGAGTTCTTGACCTCGACCAAGTGGTCGTCAAACTGTTTTGACCTGGCAGTGGCACCGGGACGGCTTCCATTGGCTTTTGAGAAGGTTCCCTAAACAGGGAAGATTAAAACCCAAACTTGTAATCAATGAATTATACCCTCGATTTTTTATTTTGAATGGCTGTGATCAAATTTGGCCATGGATCAAGCACCTCCCATGGGCAGACATTGCCTTGCCTGCCAATTCTTGGCTTCTTAGACCATTTGGGTCTTACGTGCTCTTACTCTGGCGAAGCTGTATTCACACTCTGGCCAGGCTGATTTCTTTGCCATAGAAATAGAATCATAATAATTTAAATTTCGTTCAGTTTGGAAAACTTCAAGCCAGTGTTTTTTTTAGGTTGGAAATGATTGCTGTGAGTGTGGAACCGGGGCAGCTCAGACCATGTGAGACATCAAAACCAGTGGCCTTTGCAATCGGCTGCTTGCATTGAGCTATCCTGAGTTTCAGAGCTGTCCGGGCAACTCATGTTAGCAATTCTTGACAAGTAGGGGTCCAAGTTTTGGTGTGGCCAAGTCCAACCGCATATCTATGTTTTGCAATCCATTTTTCAACAGGAAGAGGTTAGAATCCAAGATCCTAGGCACTGTGCTGCTTTGTAGTAGCTGCTATGGACAAAAGGTGGCAGTTAAGTCGCGCCGATTCCGGTGACTCAGATGTGCAGATAGTCACAGCTGAAACTGTGGACAAAAGACCTATGGCCCCTCGCCGCCCTGCCACTCAGTTGCAATGTGAACAACATTGAACAACCCTAATAATAACAACCCAAATCATCAAGAATCAAATCAAATTCAGAAGTCAGATGGGAGAGATTGTCAAGAATACTGTATGGATCTTTATAGCAACCGTTGGGTTCCTCTATATTTCCCCTATATATCATCTCTGATCCTAGGCCTTTGACTTAGAGAAGCTCATGACGGAGAACAAGCGCTCCGCAGCACCGACCCGTGTGCCATCATTGGAGATGGTTGCCAGCCGTGGGATGGCCACCAGCAGTGGGAGTGCTGGAAACCAGTCTTGATTTATCACACCAGTGCATGTTATATAACATCGCATTGTTCGGATTTTAGATGACTGGACCAACAACATTCATGAACTAGAGCTTGGAAATTAAACACCTTGTTCCTTGCACGGCACCATTGATCCGAGGCACAGGTGCATCGACGCACATTGTGCCAGCCAGATTCCAGTCCTCCGATGAATCCTCGCCGCATGGAGAAAAGAAGAAAGACACCAAGGACAGCAAATCAAAGACCAAAGATAAGAAAGATAGCAAGAAGAAATCAGACAAGGATAAGAAGTCAAGAAAGAAACGTCGTAACGAAGACGAAGAAGATGATGAACCAGACCAAGATAATACTCCTGTGGGGAAAAAAGATGACGATGAAGATGGTGATGATGATGACCTTTTTGGTGGCTTGGATGGTTTGGGGGAGTTGTTTGAAGAAGATGAAAGTGAGCCACAGCCGAAGAAAAGACCAGCAACATCAACCCGTGGAAAGACTACCCAGAAGAAACCTGCCAAGAAGAGGGCTGATGTGGAGGCTTATCGTTGTTGGAATGAGTTGCATGTTGAAGTAATGGCACCCTCAAAGTAGCTTGTGTTGGACAGTTGTCCCCCGATGGTTCAGGTGGAAGAGCCATTGCCGTTTCAGTACCTGATTGAAGGCTGTGACTCCTACAACACTTACAGGCCTTCACCATCAGAATTGAAACATATCACACTTATGGCTCACTGTTTCTGATTCATACAATATCATACAATTGATTTGTTGGAGCAATGTGCATTCAGGTCGCAAGAGCCTGCATGGTCAACGGATATGGAATCAGCTTCGCTGTCGCTTGCTTACTGCTTATCGGAAAAACAAAGACATTTACCAAAAGATGCCCCTTCAATAAAGAGTAACACCTACCGATACCATCAATGGGAATATAAACTATATTATACATTTCGATTATTATATATCACAATATATAATATTTGATTTCATCGGCCTAGGTACATGGAAGCTTCACCGCCCAAGCCAGATGCATACGAGACTCTGCCGGAGGTTTTCATTGAGAACCAAGAGGGCCTCTCTCCTTCGCCGCAGAAGCTGGCGGGCAATGAGGTGCTTGAAACACCCAGTGTAGAAAAGGAACCATCTTGCTTTTGATGAATTCGTAATACGGTGCCCAAAAAGGTTAGGCATCAGAGGAAACCAAACCCCATATTAATATATTAGATCCAAAGCGTTTCTTTGGTGTGTTGTCCCAGGGCTTGGAAGTGGCTGATACGCAACCTGATTCCGATGCTGACTGCTGGAAGGAGTGATCTATCTGATTTGTTGCCATCAGTGTTCAAGTTTTCAACAACTGTTTCCCAGAAAAAGTCAGTATCGATGACTCGACCCTTTTTGGATTCCGCAGGAATCACGCCCACCACTCCACCGCAGCTATGCCAAGCAAAATCTTGAGGGTGTCCTTGACGAGGATCCCATAGCCATGTGCCATACCTTGAAGCTGTGGTGTGGATTCCAGGAGTATTCAATCACAACTATTGGGTAATGAAAATGATTTGGCCCCCAAAGTCGGTCCTCTGTTTTTGACAGGGTTTTCAAAATGGGTTTACCCGAAATCAACCTGATAATTAGTATTCCTGTTACACATAGCTTCCTACTTCTTGTTTTATGAACGTATATGAAACTCATGTGCCAATCCTACCATAGCATCTTAACTTTATGCGATGTCAATTTGACAAGCCATAACATCTTAATATGATATGGTGGCAATGGGCCTGAAAAAAATGGAGTCATCGCACTTATATTTTAATGCGGTCAAGTGGTCTGTACTGTACAATTGGGTCAAATTCCCCGCCAGGACAACACCGAGGAGAAGGACATGGATGGGCCATTGGCCGCAGAGGGTACTTATGACATGGATGACGAGGAAACAGTGTATGAGTCTTTGGACATGTGCGAGTTGGACACAACGCCATGCGCCAAACATGCAGTTGCCGGTGACATGCATGACCCTTTGGCCGGAACACCGGGTGGAGATGACACCCAATACTATGGAAAGCCCGCAACCCCAGCAGACACAGCAGCAGGTTCTCCTGGTGACCAACTTGCGCCCATGACGCCCATAGGTTCTCCTGGTGACCAACCTGTGCCCAAGACGCACATGGGTTCTCCTGGTGACCACCCTGCGCCCACGACGCCAAAACCGGAAAATTCTGGGAAGCCAAAGCGCCCTCGCGCCCCAAAGGCCAAGTGCGCCCCAAAGGCCAAGTGCGCCGCAAAGGCCAAAGCCAAGTCCCACGCCCGTGCCACCGTGGGTCCCAGACCCAAAGCAAAAGCAAAGCAAGTAGCCAGACCAAAAGTAAAAGCACAGCCGCGCAAGCCGAAGGATGAGATTGAAAAGAAAATGCATTGCGCACTTCAGCTCAATTAATGAACCCAGATTCATGCGCAGAACTCCTAATGCAACGTTTCAGGGATATGAAACTAATGAAAATTATGCTGGCCCTCCTTCAGAAACCATGATCATCATCATCATCATCATCATCACCTCATCACCATCATCATCATCACCATCACCATCTATCATCATCATCATCATCATCATCATCTTCTTCTTCTTCATCATCATCATCATCGTCATCATCATCATCATCATCATCATCCTCACCGTCATCATCATCATCATCATCATCATCATCATCATCATCAGCATCATCATCATCATCATCATCATCATCATCAAACTTGCCCCCATTTCAGGTATACTCCACAGTCCACAAGGCTGCCAAAGCTGCAAAGCATACTCCGAAGACCGCCAAGAAGATGGCGGATGATGCCCGGATGGAGTGCCGGGGCGCAAAACCCTTGTGTTTGACAAATTGACACATAGGTGTTGTTGAGTGTGACAACCTGATATGTATAAATCTATCTATCACCTATCTATCTATCTATCTATCTATCTATCTATCTATCTATCTATCTATCTGGTCTTTGATTTTGACAAATATCAGTCCAGTGGCCAGGGGTAGATATATCTATATGTATATAGTTATAAATCTATATTATATATATATATATATTGATATACGGTTTGTGATTTTGATGAATATGAATCCAGTGGCCAGGGGTAGCATCCCAGGTGGGTTCGAAATGAAGGTCCTTCCGATCACCCGGCCGTGAAGCGATTGCTCAGCTTTTCGGGTGCTTGATTGATGTCTTACATGGTTCAGTGGCCGCCTACTTTAATTTGATAAGTGATCCAACCATAAGTTCACAGTTTCTGATCACGATACTTTCTGATTTCTGTGGCTATGGCCATTGATTTGATTTGGGCTCATGTGCACATGAAATTGTGCGCGACTTGCCGTGAGCAAAAGGGGAAAAAGCCCGGAATGCCGCAAACTGACTGAGCAATTGCCCACCTCAATCTCAAGGGCCAGTTCCCATTTGGAAAGTAGCCAGTTACAACTGGACAAGCCTTCTTATTAAAAAGTCTTCAAAATCGTACTTTTTTCGGCTTTGGAGTCGAGATCCGGTTTTGGAGCAGCGATTGCTGGCAGCGATGCGCGTAGTTTTATTATGTTTTGCAACTCAGTGTCTGCAAATCGCATTGTAATGGCTGCGTCAAGGTTCCTTGGTGCCACGGCTGTGTGCGTAATACTATTATGTTTTGCAGCTGGACATCGTAGATCCTATTGGAATGGTTACATCCAAGTTGCCCAGGTGATTTGTCAGCAGATTTAGCCCCATTTTGGGGCTGGTGAGATCCGGTTTTGGAGCTGCGATTTCTGGCAGCGATGTGCGTAGTTCCATTGGGTTTTGCAATTCAGTGTTTGCGAATCGCATTGTAANTGGGGCTGGTGAGATCCGGTTTTGGAGCTGCGATTTCTGGCAGCGATGTGCGTAGTTCCATTGGGTTTTGCAATTCAGTGTTTGCGAATCGCATTGTAATGGCTGCGTCAAGGTTCCTTGGTGCCACGGCTGCGTGCGTAATACTATTGTGTTTTGCAGCTGGNGCAATTCAGTGTTTGCGAATCGCATTGTAATGGCTGCGTCAAGGTTCCTTGGTGCCACGGCTGCGTGCGTAATACTATTGTGTTTTGCAGCTGGAGATCCTAAATCGTATTGGAATGGCTACATCCAGGTTGCCAAGGTGATTTGTCAGCAGATTTTCTGCATTTTGGGGCTGGTGATTTTCCTATTAAAACTCTTATTAAAAAGTCGTCAAAATCGTGCTTTTTTCTGCTTTGGCGTCGAGATCCATCCGGTTTTGGAGTTGCAATTTCTCGCGCAATCATGTGTAAAAACGATTCTGTGTAAAAGCTTCTGCGTGTAAAAGGTTTCTTTGTGTAAAAGCTTCTTTGTGTAACAGCTTCTGTGTGTAAAAGCTTCTTTGTGTAACAGCTTCTGTGTGTAAAAGCTTATCTGTGTAAAAGCTTCTGTGTGTAAAAGCTTCTCTGTGTAAAAGCTTCTTTGTGTCGAAGCTTCTTTGTGTAAAAGCTTCTGCGTGCAAAACCTTTCTGTGTAAAAGCTTCTTTGTGTAAAAGCTTCTGTGTGTAAAAGTTTGCGGTGTGTAAAAGTTTGCTGTGTGTCAACTCCACGATGTGCTTTGAAGATAAGGATCATAGACAAGGAAAAAAGCAGGATGCATGAAGCGTGTTTTCATGAAATGATCTCGGGGATTGAGCCGTTTCTGGGTCTACTTTGTTGATATTTGATATGACCACGAGAAGNAAAGCAGGATGCATGAAGCGTGTTTTCATGAAATGATCTCGGGGATTGAGCCGTTTCTGGGTCTACTTTGTTGATATTTGATATGACCACGAGAAGTTATGAGAAGAAAAGAACATCATGATAGCTTGGGTTTGCATGTTCTTGGCAAACTGTGATAAGGTAAGTAGATTTGTGAGATAGGGAGTGGCACGGTCGTAGGAAGCATGTTTGAACTGGTTGATCTTCTGTCTGTAAAAGCTTCTCTGTGTAAAAGCTTCTCTGTGCAAAAGCTTCTCTGTGTAAAAGCTTGCGGTGTGTAAAAGCTTCTCTGTGTAAAAGTGTGCTGTGTGTAAAAGCTTTTCTGTGTAAAAGCTTCTCTGTGTAAAAGCTTGCTGTGTGTAAAAGCTTGCTGTGTGTAAAAGCTTCTCTGTGTAAAAGCTTCTCTGTGTAAAAGCTTGCTGTGTGTAAAAGCTTGCTGTGTGTAAAAGCTTCTCTGTGTAAAAGCTTCTCTGTGTAAAAGCTTCTGTGTGTAAAAGCTTCTCTGTGTAAAAGCTTCTCTGTGTAAAAGCTTCTCTGTGTNATCTGGCATTTACACCCGTGCCTTTGGAGCTGAAGTAGCTGATCTGTTTCTGTCCTCCTACAGGCGACAGTAAGCTTCTCTTGTCAGCACTTGCCAAGTCAGCCTAGCAAATTCATGCATGTTCAGTGTCCACTTGTTTCTTGGTGAGTGGGCTTGGCAGAAATTCTCTGTCTGCTTGCAAGTGTAAATTAAGCTAACA
>BGPT01004093.1:4840-19308 GCA_003297045.1 Symbiodinium sp. clade C Y103
AGAGTGCATTCGACGTGCAACAACACTCCAGTAATCCTGAGCAGACATGGAAGGAGGAGTGAGCATGACATACCATGATCCATCGAAGCAATAGTGTAACCGAGACTTCAGTCATTGTCTTGCCGTGAAAATACCCCAAAAAAGAGGAAGTCAGATTGCGGGAACCATGCAGAACAGAAAATAATGAAATTCGACATGCNACATCGGATAGAAGTTTTACCTCTATTCAGAGGTTACACACACACGCCCTGCCGAAGCAGGGCTTTTTTGGAAGATCAGATCTGCGGGCATCAAAGTCGCTGAAAGCTACGGTGCAAAAAGATCNAGGTTACACACACACGCCCTGCCGAAGCAGGGCTTTTTTGGAAGATCAGATCTGCGGGCATCAAAGTCGCTGAAAGCTACGGTGCAAAAAGATCTGAAACGTCACATCAAGGGGAAAGAAATATGGAACAAAGCCTCTCACAAGCCGGTGTCGTCTTCCATGTCCTCAAGATGGTGGCCGTCCGGGGAGTCATCATCGGCACCAGGCTGAGTGGAATCTTGTTGCTCAAGGGCCCAGGTCGCTTGGGACAGTTGATGAAATTGAATTGCCAGTGTCTCGAGCTGAACAGAGGAGAGTCTGGGAGAAGAATCGGACCCTGCAACCAAAGCAAGAAGTTGTTGGTTGTACTCCTCAATGGAACCTGCCAGGGGCATGTTGCGAACTGCACGGATCAGCTGGACAGCAGCAGCTATGGGAGTGTCCAGAGCGTCTGCAGGCACAGTAGGTGAATTGGGTGGAGTTGATGTGGTGTCAATCGGGTAGGTGTCCAACCCATAGTGTTGACGCCAATAATTACCCATCCTCTGGGCCATGTTCCAATCGCCCACCAACTTGAAAAAGAAGAATTCCACCTGATGTTCACGTAGTCGGCCAGTTTCAAGATTGGTCTCAGTGACCATCAAATCGCGAGAGGCCGCCGGGGTGTCGTGGTTCCATTCCACCACCGTAAACATCAGTTGATGTTTGGGAAGACGACGTTCCTGAGAATACTGATTGAGAATNGAGAGGCCGCCGGGGTGTCGTGGTTCCATTCCACCACCGTAAACATCAGTTGATGTTTGGGAAGACGACGTTCCTGAGAATACTGATTGAGAATAGGGTGGGGCGCACCATCCGTAGTATCAGAAACAAAGGGAGTTGGAATTGGGCCGCCGGAAGCGGACGGAGGAGTGGCCCCATAGGTCTGGCTATGAACCATCGGNTGGAATTGGGCCGCCGGAAGCGGACGGAGGAGTGGCCCCATAGGTCTGGCTATGAACCATCGGATCCAAGGGAGTGGTGGCGGGAGCCGTGGTCATGGTAGTCGACGAAGACGATGTCGGAAGAACCAAAGCAGGTGCCGTAGTGCTTGAGGTCGATCCAGAAGCATCAGGACGAGAGCTAGTCGGCCAAGGGAGATGAGCCATGGTAGCGTCACGTTTGGAACCAGACATCTTGAACCAGGACTGATGGTAAGAAAACAATGAGTATAAAGCCACAGGCATAACATGAAGGAAAAAGAGGGACTCAACCCGTTGATCAAACAAATCAAGCAGAGAAGCCATTTTGCCAAAACGAAGGAAATCACGGGAGCACACAATTCGGGTCATTCAAATGACAGCTCATATGACACAGAAAAGGGACACCATCATGGAGATGAAGTCCGTCACGAAAATGCTGANGGAGCACACAATTCGGGTCATTCAAATGACAGCTCATATGACACAGAAAAGGGACACCATCATGGAGATGAAGTCCGTCACGAAAATGCTGACCGTATAGAGTGGTAGCACTAAATTGGTGAGTTTGCCACTGTGGGCGATATTCATCCAATAGGTTTCGAAGNGAGATGAAGTCCGTCACGAAAATGCTGACCGTATAGAGTGGTAGCACTAAATTGGTGAGTTTGCCACTGTGGGCGATATTCATCCAATAGGTTTCGAAGGTTCCAAAAAGGTTGGTCAGGCTTTACTTGAAACACTTCTAAGTCCTGATTTTCCGTGTACCTGAGATCCAAATCATCAGGACTGATGGAGATTTGCCACTGTTCTTCGACTCGTTCAGCAACGCCAAGAAGTAGTTCACCGAAAAGTTAGGTGTCAACTTGGTTAGAGTAGACGTAGCGAGTGTATTGCCAAAGAGCCTTCTCCTCCATCAGGGAAAGAGGGATGTGGTTCAAAGGGTGCATGGCGNTAGGTGTCAACTTGGTTAGAGTAGACGTAGCGAGTGTATTGCCAAAGAGCCTTCTCCTCCATCAGGGAAAGAGGGATGTGGTTCAAAGGGTGCATGGCGGAGAAGTTCCAATTTTCGTCAGCCAGGCAGTGTAGTTCCGAGAAGTCAGTAACAATGACAACATCCCTTGAGGCAGGACCTNAGGGTGCATGGCGGAGAAGTTCCAATTTTCGTCAGCCAGGCAGTGTAGTTCCGAGAAGTCAGTAACAATGACAACATCCCTTGAGGCAGGACCTTCAGAACTCGTAGAGGAACTTGGTGGTAAAGGTAGTTGAGAGGCATGATGGGAAGGTCGCATGGATCTCGAAGGGCCAGCAGGGGGCGACAGAGGGTCATCCCGAGAGCGAGAACGTTCCACGTACATGGCGAAGAAATGAAGGCAAAAAGCTAGTGAGCTGAACGGAGGCGGTACAAAGGAGAGTAGGTGGAAACAACCATAAAACGATACATGTCAAAGGTGTGATGAATGAGTGATCTGAAGGAAAAACATGGAGGTGAGTGAAGTAAGTTACGGCAGTGCAAACAGAGTAATTTTCAGCGGAGCGCAGTTAGTCGACATGTTCCAAAATATCCTAACCTTCACGACAGACTAGTCGGCACACAAATGGGACCCATTGGTTAGGATGATCCATAGAGGAATACATATCATATTGGCGGCGCGGCCAGTNGACAGACTAGTCGGCACACAAATGGGACCCATTGGTTAGGATGATCCATAGAGGAATACATATCATATTGGCGGCGCGGCCAGTCAGGGCGGCAAGTGGACAAGAACCGTTTCACTGTATGGTCCAGTTGGAGAACTACTTCTTGACCTTGATCATCTTCATAGCAGAGTTGAAGAGTATGGGGAGCAACCACCAGCTGCCATTGTTCCTTGATACGACGGGAAACAAGATGAATGAGCTCCAGAACGCGGGTGCGGTCAAGATCATTGGCATGTAGATGTCGAGCGACTTGCCAGAGTGCTTGTTCAGCGTAGCCCGTCAGATTGTCATAGATGTCCCGGTTCATAGCGNATGTCGAGCGACTTGCCAGAGTGCTTGTTCAGCGTAGCCCGTCAGATTGTCATAGATGTCCCGGTTCATAGCGGCATAATACCGATAACGTTGAGACAAAGATGCCAATGGAGAGAAGTCAATGATAATCATCACAGGACGAGGAGGATAACGTAGGTGGTGAGGAAGATAACTGCGAGCCGGTGGGTGTGTAGTAGTGGAAGGTCGTTGGCTCAAACGATGTGGCCATGCCCAGTAGGTAGAAGGAGCAGAAGCCATGATGGAGACGAAACTACGCGAGGTAGAAGGNAGTGGAAGGTCGTTGGCTCAAACGATGTGGCCATGCCCAGTAGGTAGAAGGAGCAGAAGCCATGATGGAGACGAAACTACGCGAGGTAGAAGGTAAGTATTCAAATACACTTGAGAACAGGCAACATAGGATGTGTGGGAGCAAAATTGGCACTCAAGTGGTCACTGAAACAGAAAGAACAAAAAGAAGGAAAGGGAAAAGAAGGAACGAAGAGACAGAGAGAGAAAATACCAGAGTCGAAAAGCAACCAGAGGTGACAACGTATCAAATGAATTGACAACAGCCGAGAACTTCTTTTGACACGGCAGCAGGAGTATCGATATATGCAAGTGCTAATGGATGGAATAGAAACACAAAGTTTCCCATACCTAAGTTTCAGGGTCGCGGCGAGGATTCAGGACGTTGGTGTGGTCGATACCTGATGCTTGTAGCCATAGCCATCGAGCACGGCAACTTTCANATGGAGACGTTGTCCAATGGTCTTCCAGCTTGGCCTGGCCTTGGTATCCCTCTTGTATGAAATCAACTCCTGGTCATCGACGGGAGCCCAGTTGCGAAAGAGATCACGAGGTGGGGCAGTAGGACCCGTAGACGGCATAGCCGGAGGTCGTTCTCCAGAAGGTGGACGAGTGGAGAGATGGCTGGCATTGGAGTCGGAATCTGCAGCATCACCTGTGTCGCCAGGATCACGAGGTGGGGAGTCAGCAATGGGAAGGACAGGGCCAGAGGCAGGAGCAATGGTGGATTCTGCCGGATTGGAGGATGCCAAAGCTAAAGCAAGAGCAGGTGTTCGATCAAGTGCAGTTGCTGGAACATCGGTAGATTCACGAGGTGGCCGGTCATCGGATGGATCTGGATTAACCAGGGTCGAGACTCGTCGTTTTTTGCGTCGTCGTTCCGGTGCCATGAGGGGAGAGGATGAACGGAGAGGGTGAGTGGCCGAGGCTGCACGTGAAGGGCCATCAGGTGGAGCAGAAGATGCAGGAGGTGGAACAGAGGGATCGGAGTCCCCACTTGGTGGTACGGGATTGGAGGTGGACAAGGGAGGATGAGATGGTGGAGGCATGGGAGGCGAGCGACTGATGGAAAGTCCCCGTGGAGGTGGACGATCAACAACCGTAGGGCCAGAAGTGCCCGAATGGGGAGGGCGAGCAGAACTCTTGGCCAAAGGAACTGGATCGGAAACCGTAGATCGGGTTGTTNGGCCAGAAGTGCCCGAATGGGGAGGGCGAGCAGAACTCTTGGCCAAAGGAACTGGATCGGAAACCGTAGATCGGGTTGTTGAGGTGCGACCATGAGGATGGGGAGAGGTCGGCATGGGATCGGGAGTAGGAGGTGGGCCAATCATGAGACGCGGGATGTCATCAATACGGGTAAAGCTCGCGTATTGCGTGATAGGACGGCTGGAGCTGGCTGGATTGGAAGGACGTCCCGGGTGAGGTACAAAAGTGGTCAGGTGATGCCCAGGATTGACAGGAACTGATGCCGGCGCTGGATTGATGTCGGCCGGTGGGACGAACCATGGCATGTGTCCCGCCAGGTACTGTAGATGGAGCAGAGCATTGCCCAGGTGATAGGTCATAGCAGAGCGGTTATCCATAATGAACCAATGAAAGGAGAAGCACGAAAGAGGGGCAGCAAATTTGAGCCAAGACGCTAAAGGAGGTGAGATGGAGAAGTGCCGGAATATGAGATACACAAAAGGCAGAATCAAAGAAAAATATCGAAGGTCCTACAGTGAGTAGCGCGCCCAGTCAATGTGCATACGAATCACCACTTTTCTTATTGAGTGTCCGACAAAATCTGAGAGGAAATGGTCTGGAGGTCGTTTGCCTCAAACCCTGCCAAAGTGTACAGGTCGATCAATTGTTGAATGCCGGCATGAACTCGATGAATCGGATGAGCTCCTTTGGCCACGATATGGCAGCGTGAGCGAAAGCCACTGAGGAGGACTTTTGGAGGAGAAGCTGAAAATGGTGACAGGACCTGAGATGTGTCGGTGGGTCCACAGTAAATCAGCTCAAAAGGCTCGGTGGCTATCATGAAGCCCAGAAATTCTTGATCAGGTTCGGTTTCAAGAAGGATGGGTCGACCATAGAAGCCTTCATCCAGCAACGTTTCATACGGAGGAANCTTGATCAGGTTCGGTTTCAAGAAGGATGGGTCGACCATAGAAGCCTTCATCCAGCAACGTTTCATACGGAGGAAGGTCGACCAATCGTGGATCCCCAAGGAGAAGGCGGTTGTCCACATAGCGAATGTGTCGAACAAACAAATCATGGTTCGATAAGATCTCCTGAAAATTGTGGAACCAGATCTCCTCACTAATGGAGACGACCATCAGACACATAGCCGGGGACAAAGGACTGCCCATGGGGCTGCCTCGACGTTGTTTGACGCAGCGAGTCCCCAAAGCAAAGGTTTGCATGTCCAGAGCCGTAGTCAGCAAAGACGGTACATCCCCAATCACAATCTTCCTGGTGACATTGAGTCGACGAAACGTGCGACCTTTGATGAGATCACCAGGTTGATTGGACTTGCCAGGGTAAACGGAGAAGACCNCCTGGTGACATTGAGTCGACGAAACGTGCGACCTTTGATGAGATCACCAGGTTGATTGGACTTGCCAGGGTAAACGGAGAAGACCTCGTCGTTGTTGACGTTCATCTTGGGTCGCAGGAAGTCCAGGAGCATGTACCAGGAGCCAATGAAGCGATCGGGCTCAATGCTGGTGAAAAAGCCAGCCAAATCCTGATTGAACAACCTTAGCGATTGATTCTCAGGGACGGACTTAAGGATGTTCAGGAGCTCATAGACGTCGCCAACCGCAAAATGGTGAGGACAGCCCGCCGGAATAAGTTGATAAAGAAGACGGGATAGAATGTTCAGCATGGGTCTGAACGGTGCATCCACGAAGGAAATGATGGGGCGACCACTGTGGTAGGCTTTTTTGGCTTTACTCAAAATGTAGCCGGAAGGGATTTGGCGGCCACGGCCGATGGCCCAAGGATAGGTGCGCCCATATTGGCTCTGGAGGTGATCAACTAGGTGATCCACGACCTGTGTAGGAGATTCCTCACTGTGACAAAGACCTGGGGATCCATAAAAGTCTTTTCAATGGCCTCATAGTAGAGGACTGGACAAAAGATGCGAAGAGAAGAGGCGTGTTTGTCCTCACAGTGAAAAATGGCCTGTGGGAAGAGTTCCTGGAGTTGTGAGATAGAGGATTTTGTGAGGTGAGAAGTAAGCTGAGCTTTGTGGGAGGACCATAATTGGTCAATAAGTTCGTGGAATCTGGCTGAGGGAATGGATGGGAGGCCGTTGGTGCGAGCCCAGTTTTTGAAACTCTGGGACATCTGTCGGCCATAATCCCGCTTGGAAGGGAACACCTTGTTGAGANGAGGGAATGGATGGGAGGCCGTTGGTGCGAGCCCAGTTTTTGAAACTCTGGGACATCTGTCGGCCATAATCCCGCTTGGAAGGGAACACCTTGTTGAGAAGAGACCCAGAGCATAATGGACGAAGGGGTTCTGGCACGAGAGGTGCAAGAAGAGCCCCTGAGAGAACCCAATGGGCCTCTGTAGCGTTGAGACACGCTGGTTTGTAGTTGCGCCATTCTNCACGAGAGGTGCAAGAAGAGCCCCTGAGAGAACCCAATGGGCCTCTGTAGCGTTGAGACACGCTGGTTTGTAGTTGCGCCATTCTTGGCAACAACATGTCGGGGCATTTCCGAGTGACCAGTCAGTCATCGCGAGCTTGTGGTTGCAAAGGATGTCCAACACAGCCTGATGTTTGATGAACAACACTTTGAACGAGGGATTGTGGCACGGGACGTGATGTGCCAAGACTTCGTGGAACCAAGATCGTAAAAATCGACTGACTGTGCGTTCCAGATCCGGGGAAAGTTACCAGGGGAGCCGAATGGCTGCTGCTTTTGGAGCAGGTTTTCCCTTCCACCATGTGATGGTGGCGTCGATGGCTTGAAGAGAAAGAGTGCGAAAGGGCTCCTGGATGTTGCTAGCCAATCGACGAAGGNTGTGATGGTGGCGTCGATGGCTTGAAGAGAAAGAGTGCGAAAGGGCTCCTGGATGTTGCTAGCCAATCGACGAAGGGCGTAGCACATAGTGAGGCCACCATCCAATGATCGGAGAAACTTTGTGGCTTCAAAACGGGATTTGGTGTTGGAGCCCAAATCATGGATGAGTTTCCACATCTCCAAACGGTTTTGAAAGCGAGGAGAACTGAGGATCGCCTTGACACACGCAGGGGTGAACTTATGACGGCGTTTGCGCCATAAGGTTGCTAAGCCGAATTGGGGATTCAAACTCATGGCAGGTCGTTTGAGGAGACCTTTGCGAGGATGGAAAAACTGGCAAATGAAAGGGTAGTTCAGGCGTGGTTGCCACTCTTGGATTAGGGCCAGTTCGAGACAGCGAAAGTCAGGATGGCGTAGAAAGATTGGGAGTGGTGCCCAAGTGAACAAACTGTTTTGTTCATGCCAATAGCGAAGAGAAAGTTCCGCTTGAACCAAGCGGTCATTGCCAAGTTGGAGGAATTTTCGGAAACGAGAGTGTTCCCGAGACATGACTCCATTGACAGAGGAGCCGATGTAGAATTTGGGTTGCAGGTTTTGAATATGGGTGAAGCGTATGTACACCGAGTTGGGTTGGAAAAAGTCCTGCATGAAAAAGGCATGGTCCGACATGTGAGGGGACCACAAATATCGAAGGCTGGCACAAGCTTCCAAAATAGCTTTCAGTTTGGAATTGGGGTTGAGACCGTGGATGATCATGAAGAGCATAAGCCGGGTCTGGGTAATACGAAAAGCATAGAAGAGCATAATGGAAGAAGAAGTCGAGAAAGGAGTCAACAGCAAGAGGACCAAAATCATAGAATGAACAAGATGCAGAAGCGATTGGAGATGTTTGTGTTTAAGCTTGCGACGGAGTTGAGGGCCTNCAACAGCAAGAGGACCAAAATCATAGAATGAACAAGATGCAGAAGCGATTGGAGATGTTTGTGTTTAAGCTTGCGACGGAGTTGAGGGCCTAGTCAACAACACATTGTCACCGCCACGGTCAGGACCTTGACCAAATTGGTGTCATTAAAGTTGCCCTTGAAGAGCGAGACAGGGAGGCCCATCATGATAGCGGTGCGCTGGACTGTGTCAATTGCTGCATCCGGTTGAGCTTGCCACCAATCCTCAACTTTGGCAAGGTTCCTTTCCACGGTGGCCCGTTGTGCCGAAGTAAGATCCAAGTCCTGGAGCCACTGCTTGTAATTGCGATTGGCCAAAGTGGAGATGGGATGGTCCAGGAGCCATTGGTTGGGGTTGACAGGAGCAACCAGTAAAGATGAGGGTTCAAAGGCTGGAGGTGGAGTGACAGCGTTGCCCTGAAGGGCTCTGGCAATTGGTGTGGAGGGAGTGGGAGCCGATGGTGAAGAAGTGGAAGGGGGAGGAGCCGACGATTCAGGTGGAGCAGCATCGGAAGAATCACCCAGGCGTTGTTTGAGTTCTGCCACTTGCTGTTGCAGCTGGGTAATCGTGTGTTGGGACGATGGATCTGTGGCCTTCATCGGAGCCCATTGTTGGATGTATTCCGCGACAACCTTGGCTGCATACTTGGTGTTGTTGATCTTGTCCAGCGTCTGTCCATCAAGTCGAGCTCTACATTGACTAATACGGTCCATGTCGATGCCACGGTTCCGAAGTTGGGACAATAATTCGGTTCCGAACACCACGGTGGCAATGTCGCCAGTGGGAATCAAATAGAGTTCGCGGCCATGAGCCAATTTTCGAAGCCAAAAGTTGTCGGCTTGTTGATACAGCAAGGCCGCCACAGGTAAGGCCAATGNTGAGCCAATTTTCGAAGCCAAAAGTTGTCGGCTTGTTGATACAGCAAGGCCGCCACAGGTAAGGCCAATGGATCACACCCTTCAATGTCCAACCGAGAGGTGAAAGCTGAGGACCGGATAGTCCGAGGAAGCGTAAGGCCGTTGACCTTGTTGCAATCGTGGTGTGTAGTGTCACTCTGCCAATACTGGTTGGTATCGAAGCCGTAGACTCGAACTTCGTCAGATGCAGTAGAGGCCGATGCTGGAGGTCGAGACGGTGGAGCCGAACCACGTTGCGAAGGACAGGAGGACGGAGTGCCACTGTGTGGTGGAGAATGAGATTGATTGGGAGTGGGAGGACTGAGAAGTTGTGTTGGTGGGATGGGCTGAGTAGCCGGAATGGATTGTGAAGGAGGAAAACACTGGGTAGGTGAGCAAGGAGTTGGTGGAAAAGGGCACGGAGGGCCAGGATGCCAGCTGNNAGGAGGAAAACACTGGGTAGGTGAGCAAGGAGTTGGTGGAAAAGGGCACGGAGGGCCAGGATGCCAGCTGCGAGGAGGAGCAGGAATGGACGAGGAGGTTCCCAAGGGACGATTGTAGGGTCCAGGCATATGATAAGGTCCAGGCGTAGGCGACCATACAGGTCGGAACATTGGTGGTCTCTGAGGGTCAGGCCGAGGAGGAATCGCACGAATCGATGATCCCATAGGGCCACGCCATGTAGGAAAGCCCGGGAGNCATTGGTGGTCTCTGAGGGTCAGGCCGAGGAGGAATCGCACGAATCGATGATCCCATAGGGCCACGCCATGTAGGAAAGCCCGGGAGGACACGTTCAGCACGAGGAGAGCGAGAGCGATCGGGAGATGCCATGACACGAGCGACAAGACCAGAAGGCAGAACTACTCACTAGGACCGTAAAAGAGCACTGTGGAGTACGGAAAAATTGGGACACTGTAACAACTAGCACCTTAAATTGCAAGTTCAGGGGTTCTCGGCTTAGCCCCGTGCCATAAATGAAGAAGAAGCCATAAGAAAGGAAAAGTCACCAAGAAAATGAAAAGGTGTTAGAGTTTCAGCAACACAAAAAGAGTCGAAGGTGAAGAAAACAAAGCAAAATTGAACAGGATGTGCAGTGGGGTTCTAGGCTTAGCCCCTGGCCATAACCCAAAGTGAGTGGAAAATCAGATTGAGACAACCGTGCAGTGGATCAAATCCTTTTCCAGGGGAAGATGTCCAGAGTCACGCTCTAGAAACTATGGTACAAAAGAGATACGTCCGCTAGCCTCACAGGTCATCGTCCTCATCATACGTATCACCACCTCGACGGCTCCAAGAGCGAAGACGGTCCACGTCCGCAGGAGCACGATCGTGGTCTGGGTCATCCACAGATTCCTTAGAAGGATCCTTAGCATCACCAGGTGGATAAGTTCCGGACCGGTTGTGACCTTTTTCAATAAAGGAAAGGTCCGGNCATCACATGGTTAGATCCACACAGGAGCTATTGCTTCCATGCAGCCTCAGGCTGCATGTCTCCAGTTTATTGTGGTAACGCTTCGTGCCTTTAGATGCCTGCTCTATACATCTACGAGAGAGAGATGGCTTCGAAGGAGTTGTCTATTGCCAACCCTGCGAAGTACACATGCCAGGTTATCAGCCTTATTTTCACATGAATATACNATCTACGAGAGAGAGATGGCTTCGAAGGAGTTGTCTATTGCCAACCCTGCGAAGTACACATGCCAGGTTATCAGCCTTATTTTCACATGAATATACCAAGGGTCACAAAAAAGCTTGTGAAAGCAGAGGGAGTCCGAGTATCAGATGCTGGAGATGCTTTGAGAGAAGAGCGAAAATGCGAACATTTCAAGTCCAAAGAAAAGCGATTGTGCAAAGGCCTGCAGAGCAGGAACTTCGTGGCAAGTGATCTTGCAAACCATTATTGGTATATAGCGGAGCGCGCGGTTTTTTTTCCTTTTTTCTTTTCGGCCAAAGAAACATGGTTCTTTTAAAGTACTTGGCCAATGATGAAACAAATACCGGGATGGGTCAAAACATTGCAGGTTCNATTTGACCCAGACCTGTATCGGTTTCATGGTATGTACAAAGAAATTGGAACAAATACAGGGATGGGTCAAAAGTTTATTACCGCAAAGTATCATTTTTGAGTTTGACCCAGACCTGTATCGGTTTCATGTGCATGTATAGATATTTATATAGTACATATNGATGGGTCAAAAGTTTATTACCGCAAAGTATCATTTTTGAGTTTGACCCAGACCTGTATCGGTTTCATGTGCATGTATAGATATTTATATAGTACATATGTGTGTATGTGTATATGTTATGTTTGCTTGTTGAGCACGTAAGGTATGATTACATATGCATGTGGTGTTTATGGGATATCCTATACCTTAAGTATGTTTTTGGGTGATTTGTTCGCTGTTGGGCCTGGGAGTGGTGCGTCGTTTTGTTGCCGAACCCAAAAGATAAAAAGGAACCCTGGAACATATGCCGGGTTAATGTGATCATCTGTATATATAGTTTTTTTTAACGAAATAGTCCGTCGTTGGGGGGGGCAGGACAGGCAATAAATGCTAAGGATGCCCAAATGATTTGATTTAACGGAACGGAACCAAACATATTGTTTTTTTAACTAGAAAGGATCAGCTGGACTAATTTAATCATGTTCTCAAACATCCATTTTTTTGTGTGCTTAAACCAAAATTGTGTGATTTCCATTGTGGTCGTTAGGAGTATACCTGGACCTTCCGTATTGTATATTGATATACGGGTAATCCATAAGTGAACCCCAGCACCGTAATTTATATCCACAAAGAACATGTTGAAAGAAACGTCCATGTATATTTTGATTTGATATATCACATGTGTTTTACCACATTCTTTGGCTATGTTATATATATATATACACCGCCAACCGCGGCGCTGGCGCCGAATGCTGTGGCGCGGCAGCCTGCACACGCAGGCGCGGCCAAATGGCTGCTGGGGTTTGGGTGAATATATATATATATATATGTATGTGACAAGATCTTATTGGTGTCCTGAAATGGAAATGTTTCTGATGCTGCATGGGGTTTGGGTGAAGATATATATATATATATATGTATGTGACAAGATCTTATTGGTGTCCTGAAATGGAAATGTTTTTGATGTTGCATGGTTGGGAAACCTCAAGTTTTAGAAAGAGTGACGATATTGTTTCTGAAAATATTGGTGGTCAAAATTTGATTTTACTTTGAAAATGTATATATGGATATCTAAATATATATATATATATATATATATACACATACGAACCTAATCTATATCATATCTGAAGTATACTGATAGGTGATTTCTACATCTAAATCTAGATCTATTTGTCGAAACCTCCAANAAGACCCACCAAAACCCACGAAAAGGTCCCGGGGATTTCGAACAAGGATTGAGGTTGAATTTCCACGCTGATAACAAATCCCGTTGATTGACAACAGGGAAAACATCAGTTTTGGGTCCGTCCTGCATGTTATCCCTTTCGCAGTGACAGGACCAGACATGATATGCCCGCACTTACGAGGGTGCAGGGCCAACTTTAAGCATTCATGTGTCCAAAGACAATCAACATGCATGACGCGATCTACAATAGAACTTCTTTCATGGCAGATGGATCCTTTTCATTTTCAACTTTTGGATGTTCAGAATTGTATTGCTTTTAGAATCCATGAGTTCAACTTGCGAAACCGTGGTGGCCAAATGGTGGCATGTTTTATGCTAAGGTTGCTAAACGTAATGGCGCACTCCTTGGTGGCAGTGGTGTGTGATGGCAGGGATGGAAAACAAGGGCAACTTGGATCACTTCAAATTCCACCATTGAACCCTGGTCTTCTGAATAATGGAAACTTGGATCATCGAAATCTGGATTTTGAGTTGAAACAGTCTTCAGTGATCAATTGAACGCTGGATGATTTGGATTCCCTTTCTTTTTCCAAACCTGGATTAGTTTGAATCCGATTTTGTGAATCCTGGATTATTTTGAATCCGATTTTGTTTGAAACCTGGATCATTGCGAATCTGAATTTTGAATCGAAACCTGGATCATGTTGAATCCGGTAATTTGACATTTAGGTTTCTGAATCAAAGTATTTCTTGGTTTTGTAAATCTAAGTAATCGAAACCAGGAATCATGCTCACAATCTGATATTTGAAACCTGGATCACTCTGAATCCGGTTATTGGAACTTGACTGTATGGATTGAAGTCTTTGAATCTGGACCATTCTGAATCCGATTGTTATCAAAGAATGTTGTCTGTGTTTATTGGAACCTNCGGTTATTGGAACTTGACTGTATGGATTGAAGTCTTTGAATCTGGACCATTCTGAATCCGATTGTTATCAAAGAATGTTGTCTGTGTTTATTGGAACCTGGATCTCCCCAAATTTCATTTGCCATCTTAAACAAACTAATGCAGAGATTTTCATTTGTAACAAGAAAATGTAGAGTTCTTAAAACCTGGTTTGAACAATCTTCCACCGTCTCGCCACGGCCGGTGCCTGCGTTGGCTTTGCATGGGCAGCCTGCCAAGTGGAGGCGCGGCCAGATGCCGTTATTGGGGAGTTCGTGATATTTATACAATTTATATATATATATATGTAAATATGTACATACTAGTATGGGTATATAGTCTGGTCAAGAGCTCAATGCAATGTTTAACACCTGTCATCTAAACCAAATGACACCGAATAGAAGTGGTCGACGTTGCACAAAAGTTGTCATTGTTTCACAACATCCCTATAGATCATGGTTACATGGATGGGATTGTGAACAGGGATGTGCCCGTTATCAACATGCAGGGTCATGCGTNAAAAGTTGTCATTGTTTCACAACATCCCTATAGATCATGGTTACATGGATGGGATTGTGAACAGGGATGTGCCCGTTATCAACATGCAGGGTCATGCGTGCCCGTTGATATCAACAGGGATTTGTCACATTTGCATACATTCAAACAGGGTCATGTGCCCGTTTTTCTGCATGACTGCTCCATGAGTGGATTTATTTGCTTTGGTGCCT
>BGPT01004095.1:1976-18855 GCA_003297045.1 Symbiodinium sp. clade C Y103
TCGGTACAAAATCTTCTGCTGCTTCTCCCCGTTGGGTACGGGGTATGAAGCTTGGCACCTTGTATACCGTTTCAGCAGTTTTGGTGTACGCTACCTGATATCTTGCATATCCAGTCTGAGTAATCTTTGGTCGGCCGCATTTGCTTAAGCTTGTGAACCACATCACTGACTTAGTCGGACTACGTTATTCAGGGTATTCTGGCATTGTATGGCACTTGGTGGCAATGACACTACCTCCTTGCAGGCCTGTACTGAGAGCCGGGCGCTAGGTTATTTCCATTTTGGTTTCACTGGTGTTTACTTCAACTGACAAGTGACACAGGCCCTGTGCCAGCGTGCGCTTTTTCCGAGCAAAAAAAAAAACACATGGACTCTATCTTCTACACCAAAGGAATGGTGAGCTTGGTGAGAGCCGATCAGCTACAGGTTTCTTTACAATTTTCAAATGACTTCATTGCCTCGGCGACATGACGACTGGGAGCGTCGCTTTCGGGTGTCGGTATTGTTTGCAGTATGGCCTGGCTGATGTTTTTCGGTACAAAATCTTCTGCTGCTTCTCCCCGTTGGGTACGGGGTATGAAGCTCGGCACCTTNCAGTATGGCCTGGCTGATGTTTTTCGGTACAAAATCTTCTGCTGCTTCTCCCCGTTGGGTACGGGGTATGAAGCTCGGCACCTTGTATACCGTTTCAGCGGATTGGTGTACACTACCTGGTGTCTTGCATATCCAGTCTGACTACCCTCTTGGTAGGTTGCATTTGCTTGAGTTAGTGGACCGCATTACTGACTTCTCGACCTACTTTACTCAGGGTATTCTGGCTTTGTTTGACATTGACGGTATTTGACACTATTTCCTTGCAGGCCTATTCTGAGAGCCGGGCGCTAGGTCATTTCCATTTTGGTTTCACTGGTGTTTACTTCAACTGACAAGTGACACAGGCCCTGTGCCAGCGTGCGCTTTTTCCGACGAGATGGAGGAGTCCCACCAGAGTTGTTGGGAGCAGTGGCAAAACATGTTGAGTGGACAGATCAACAGATGGGTACGTATCGGATAGCTTGGTGTCGTAGATGGGTGCAGAGGGCAGGCGGACACTAGCGGGTGAGATTGAACCTTCAGCTTCTTTCCAATCTCAGTAAAAGCCTTGCTTATCCACTTTCAACCAGCTGGAGACAAATTCAACCAAGATGAACAAGGCAGTCTTCCGGATGACCTCCAGTTCAGGTGATCCTGAAAAGTGGATTCTCAGCTGTTGGCTGAGACAGAACTTGAGCTTGAGAAAGGATGGGCTGATGGGCCTTTCACTCTGGAGGAGCTTGAGCCTGGCTCAACAGTTTCGCGCCGCTTTCCTCTGGTTCAGGGCTCAAAGGTCAGAATGATTGACGACTTTAGTATCTCTGGAGTCAATGACAGCTGTGAGATTCACAACAAACTGGATTTGCATACAGTGGATATTTTCTCAGCTCTGGTGCAACAATATTTTCGAGCATGTGGCTCTTGTGGCAAATCTTGTGAGTTGCTGGCGAAGACCTGTGACTTGAAGAGCGCTTACCGTCAGGTTCAAGTAAAACCCAGCCATTACAAAATATGCATACTTCAGTGTATACAACCATAAGCTCAAGGTCACCCAGATCTACCGCCTCAAAACCATGCCATTCGGTGCAACTCTGACAGCGTGTACTGTTTTCTCAGGTTGGCAAGGATGTTGTATGCACTAGCAACCCAGGGTTTTTCCTTTTGAGTACAAACTTCTACGATGACTTCATCCTGACCTCAAAACCAAGCTTCGTAGAATCTGCAAGAAGTAGCATGGAGCTTGTGTTTCTCCTCACTGGTTGGGCGTTTGCTCAGGAAGGCAAGAAGGCTACAAGTTTTGGTAGTGTTTGTGCGGCCTTGGGTGTGCAGTTTGATTTCAGCAAGTCGGAACAAGGCCTGTTGCATGTCTGCAACACGCAGGAGATGAACTGGTCAGTTTGATTCAAAAGGCGGTCAGTAGAGGCTGGTTGGATAAACAAGAGACGCTTTCCTTGCGAGGTAGGTTAGGCTTTGCTGACAGCTTTCTTCATGGCCGCGTTGGTAAACTGGTCTTGAAACAGTTGATTGACCATGCATACGGAACTAACGTTACTAGCAAGCATATGAATGCAAACTTAGTCAGAACTTTGAAAGCTATGTGCGAGCGGTTGCAAACATCGAAACCACGTGTCATATCCTCCTCTGAGTGCTGCCAATGGAAAATATATATAGATGCCAGCTATGAACCGGAAACTCGCACAGGTGGCCTAGGAGGTGTTTTGGTGAATGGTGATGCCGAAGTCGTTGCGTGGTTTCGCGTTTGCATGGATGAGGCTGCATGTTGCTTGCTAGGAGCGAAGGACAAGGGCACAATAATTTATGAAATGGAAATGTTGGGTGCTGTGGTGGCTACAGCCTTGTGGTGTGATGATGAGACCGAAGATGTGCATGTGCTCTTTGGTGACAATGATAGTGTGAGGTTTTCTTTGATTCGAGCGTGTCAGCTACTGGAAGTGTTGGTCAAAGTTTGTTGGAGTATCAGCTGAAGTTGGAAGCCAAAAATGGCTTGAGGACCTGGTATGCAAGAGTTCCAACAGAAGCAAACTTGAGCGACTTTCCTTCAAGGGATCAGTCTCATGAGTCTTTGGTTCACTTCTTGGATGTCTCTGCAAAAGCCGTAATGAAGCTGCAAGAAATATTTGCGACGTTGCAGATAGTGCGATGAACAAATGGGGGAGGATCTGCACTTCCCCAATGAAAAAGGCGTGCTAGCAGCTTTCATTGCCTTTTGCATCGCCTCAGCAAGTTTGACGATGAAGCTCCCGAAGGGATCGAATAGTCAAAACGCAGATGAAAACAACAGACATGTTGTGGGAGATGCATTTCAGTTCTTGACTTTGTCGCAGCTGACATTCAAGGGACGGCGTGGTGGGCATAGCTTTGTTCGTGGCTGAAAACGCCCACCCACTACCACCACAGTTTTCAGCAGTCACAGACTTTGGACACTCACCTCGTGAACGAGCTCCTGTTTTGCTTAGCCCAACCGTTCGGATGATCTGCACTTCCCCAATGAAAAAGGCGTGCGAGCAGCTTTCATTGCCTTTTGCATCGCCTCAGCAAGTTTGACAAAACATTCAACTGCATTTGAAAAGAAAAATCCTCGATTTGATAGCGGCTTATTTTGTTGGAAACAACCATTTTTTTTGCATCACCCAAAACTTTTTTCTTCCCAGAATTTGCTGGAACAAATCAAGTTTTCCAGACGTTCAAACCACCAACCCAAACCACCACATAAGCACACGTTGACTCAATGCACTAACGTGCAACACGGACTTGTCCAGGATGACGCAGTCGCGGCATTCATCGCATAATGCTTGAGGAGTGAAAAACTGAATCGCCTAAAAACGATCCACCGACAAAAATGTCTTCATTCACGGATAAAACAATGTGTTGATAGAGGAATAACAAACTGAAAAGTGAACAAACTTAAAGATTGAACCGGATGAAATGGGTTGAATTGAAATTACACCTACGGCATCAAATAATGAAACAAGGATCTGCGACTTGGTTCATAAATTCCACCTTCAAGTGTGGGGGAAATTGAACCGCATACAGTAGCCACACGATTTGCACAGTGAAAATTCAATGGGCGCAGTACTTTGATGTAACTGTTTCATGCGCGATTTTTTTTGGGACATTTATTTCAGAACCGGTTCCAATGTCAAAATGCATGTTTGCCTGCCGGCATATTTTCATTCATTTCCCAAACCGTTGGCCCAGCTGCAGATCCAAAGGGGGGTGGTTGCCCAGCTTTCGGCGCGGCCGCAGATCTCAAGGACTGGGGTCACTGGGAGAAGGCTTTTGGACCACAGGGCTAAGCCAAGGTGTGTCCACAACAATTCTGGCAGAAGGCTTGAACCAAACTCCATAATTCATGGAAAGCAAAACAACCCTTTTCTGGGAGGTTCCACCAGCCACGTTGAAATCACGGACTGATCAGTGATGTGAATCGTGTGAAATGACACTTTCACCTGCGGGAAAAGTGTTCAAATATGAGTTCTTCATTGTTGAACCAAACTTGAGTATCTCCTGGATTCAGGGGTTCGTGATTTGTTGTACTTTACACATCATTGTTGTAGTTGGGTACGTTTAAAAATTGGCCACAAAAAATGTACAAACATTTGAACATAAAACCACGGGGATGAGTACCCATGAATCTTTGATATTTCTGGGGTTTACCAGGGTTTTGACTCATACACATACGGGAAATGATGATTCTTCAATGGATGGAGTGGGGTTTTCCCCCATAATTTTCACGGTCCAGTCACCGAGATATCCAGGATGGGCAGTGGTGGCTCCTGTGAACTCACAAAGGAAGAGGCGGGCTATCGCAGCTACTGATCGGGTGGGGGCATCTGCCAGAGAGACATCCAGTTTGGGTTGACAGTATCAGTATCGATACCCACTCATTTTTTTGTCATGAAGATGTTGAGAGAACAAAAAACGTCCCATTTTTCGACTTGTCCCGTGTCCCATCCAGATCATCCACGTATAGTAATGATATTTGCTCGACAAAATCTCTCAATCGTTGTCAATAATGGCATACCGTAATGAAGTTTTAGAGTAGCATATAGTAGCATAAAAAACCTTAAATGATCCCACATGTCTGTCTATACCTTCACTATCAAAGGTAATGCTTCACATGGCGCCCACGATCTCTGAAACCGAATCCATGGAGTGGCCGCCTCGCGAGGCTGCAGCGGTGTCCACCGGCCTTAAAGAGGCGCCCCGTGGTCCCTTGGGACCAGCGGTAGAGAAATTTGTGGTGGTGTACAGCGGTGTACAGGCTAAATCTCATCGGTTTCTGAAATCGTGCAACATTCGACAAACGTGAATCTGGATTCAAGTCCAGGAAAGATGAGAAAGACAAAGTGACATGGGATACGATGGGAAAATCATTCAGCAGATACCATTCTGTAGCAGCCTTCTCTGCTTCACATCATGGAGTCATGTAGCATCTTTGATTAGCAGATTGCCATAAGGTCCACAACCAGACATTCGCCAGCAAACCGCGCTGTCTTCCCTTGCCAGGCTCCGAGTCTAAAGACCAAGCTGGACGACCTGCAGGCGGCACGGAGGGCGCTGGCCCACCTGGCACAGAGATGTGAACGAAATTGGTGGATGGGATTTTCAGCAAACCTAAAATATGACAATGTGCCTTAATCACTAGAAACATGATACTGTGAACATACCTGGATGTGTGGCACGTCGCGCCAGTGAACGTCAGACTGTCATGGTCAGATGCATTGTCCATCCGCGGAGGCAGCCGCACAAGAGTCCGAAAAACTCAAAGAAGAGGTGCTGTCAAGTCAGACCTCATCGACTTTGTCATGTCAGAAACCACTGCTTCCAAGTACAAGAGTCACAAGAGCAATCCATTTTTCTTGCCAGAAAGTTCAGCTCTTCGGAGTGTTCAAAAACGTGTGCGAATCAGGTCGCGGCTCTACAAAAACGAGTCAAGGAACTGGAGGCGGGGTGCACCAAAGGCCACAAAATCAGCTGGGAGTGTCTAATCATTGCAGTTCATTTTCCACATGAAAATTGGGTGAACGGGGAGAGCATAAACATACATACAATATATATTTGGATCAACCTATCATGTTGCCGTGTTTGGTGATTCATATCCCACAAGAGTCGCTAGTAACATTGTTGGCGACATATATGTTGATATGTGATCATACATGACTGTATATCCTTCTGCCCTACTTCCGTCACATCACCTCATTCTTGTTGGCCTTGTACCACCATTTTTCGGAGTTCGAAAACAAATCTCGTCTCATCTCGAAGCCGCGAGTCTGACCCGCAAGGCCGCTGCGCCAATAGACGCTGAGGTGCGGAAAGCGTGAAGATTTGAGCAGTTCACCATTACAAATCAGGATTTAACCAACAAAGATAAGATTTAACCGACAAACATTATATATAAATATTTGACTATCTATATATATATATATATTTATATAATCAAGCACGAACTTGGGATATATATAGTGTTTTTTTTGCCCAAAAATGGCGATTGAACCCTTTGAAAATGAATCTGGGGTAGCAATAGACACAAAAAAACATCCATTTTGGGGCGATGATTTTCTTAGCGGGCGATGATTGACTGCGTTAGGCAGACAAAGCTGCTGCTGAGAAATGTCTAGATCTAAGATTTTCGAATTGAGCGCGCCGAAGTCCGTGACATTTACGGTGTTGAGTGCGCATTGCGTTGATTCTTTTTTTACGTGAGTAGCTTGCAATCCCAATTCCTATGTTGGAAGAAGTGAAGAAGTCCATGAGACCCACAGAGATGGAATCAAGAAGCTAGAGAGCTCCAAAGAATCTGAAAATCTCAACATTTTTCTGATTAACCCCCCCGCTATGTGTTGGAGGGCATGATTTCTTTCAACTTTCTTTGGGTGGTGTCTAATTGCAATGCCCGAGGCAAGAACATCAACGAGGCTGCGCAGGAGGGTAATGTTGGTGCGGTGAGGCACTTTCTGCAGGACCCAGAGAACCTGGAAAAAAAGGGATATTTTGGCCAGATCCTCGGATTTGGTGAAGCTGGAGGAAGCTTCCGAGTTTCTGCCAGATGCAGGTGTCTAACGGGCCATGATGTGTATGAACTCCGCTTCCATTGATGCTACCAACGAATGGATGCAGTGGAACCAGGCAGTAGACTCTAGTGTTCGGATGGGCAAAAGTGCCTGAGGATGCAGGAGACTTCACGAGCTCATGGGGAAAGATGCAGAGAACAGAAGGTTGAGTCATGGTCCCTGACAAACATTTGATTTGAGGGGCATGCACCTTTTGAAGTCATGCCAAGACACTATTTAAGGGCCCAAGCACTCAAATGCGTGCATCTCCATTTACTGATGGTTAAATCCCCGTTGTTCGTTCGATCCCCACTATATACATATCCAAATTTTATGGTCGATTTTATCCTCAATTTTCACATTTCTGTTGGTCAAAATTCCCATTTTTTTTTGGTTTAATCTCTAATCATCAAAAAATTCGATGCTTAAGTCACTTAAGTCTCCAGTTTTCCTTGATTTTACACATTTTACACCACCTTTTTGCTGGTTCATCCACCGTTGCTCTCCCGGCCAAAGGCATGCGGCCGCTGGCCTACGCCGCGTGTTACGGCCACGTCTCGGTGGTCGAGCTGCTGCTGACCTCGGGCGCGTCCGTGGACGCGACGGATGAGAGCGGCTGGGGGGCCCCAGAGCTGTATGGATTTATTGGAGATTTGATGGTGAATTAATGATATATGGATATATATGGTCATTAATGGTGATTCACCCAGACTTTAATGGTTATTAATGGTGATTCTGGTGATGTTTATGCTGGGGGACCGAAAACCGAACGTGTAGGTACGCACATTTTTGTTTTACACGGGTGGGGTGGGTTGGGGGGGTGTGATAACGTTCAGTTGCACTTGCAAACATACGTCATGCTACGGTAAAGATGTCTTCTCTTGCACTTGCAAACATACGTCATGCTACGGTAAAGATGTCTTCTCTTGCACTTGCAAACATCGGATGGGCCTCGTCCGCAAATCATGGGAAACCACCTCATGAGTCATTTGCCAAAATTAATGCTTGTGATTCCATGGAATGGTTCAAAAAAAGTTCCCACGGCCAGAAGACATTACTCATCACAGACGGGGCCCCTGCCTATCCAAAGGTAGCTCGTTGTTGTGGCATTGATCATGACTTCGTCAACCATTCCAAAGGCCAATTTGCCAAGTGGGTCAAAAGGGCACAAAAAAGAATCAACATCAATACTGGCCAAATCGATCAGTGCTGGCAAGACTTGAAGAGACATNTCAAAGTCCTTGGCTTTTGGTTTATGCACGCTCTTGGCAGTGGCGTTATATCAACATGTCAAAAAACATGTTGAAGGTCACAGCTGCAGCTGTGCGCAAGGCGCTCCATGGCTGAAGCCGTCCCAATTTCGACTAGCAGATGTGGGAAAAAGGGCTAAGGGATGTGATTGTGGCCTATGTTTTTCAAACCAAAAAACCACCAAAAGGGTATTTCACCAGCACGAAATCCATAAAAAAAAAGAACGCAGTGGAATTGAGATGAAAATCAACATAATCTTTCAATGCGCTTGTGCCAAAACCTCACAGTGAACAAGATTTCTAATCAACATCGATGAGATGAATCACACTGCCGCCACGCGCGGTTTCCGGTCCCCCGGGTTTATGATGAACTCATCTGTAAATGGGATATATGTCCATTTCGTTGATGATATATGGGTCAACATATTGTACTGTAATTACCATTGACAACATCGTGGTATTATTCTTAGATCATTTTTTTGAATATAAGAGGGGTTCCCAAAATGGGGGACCCAAAAAATAATCCAAGCTGTTGGTCATTTAAAAACACATTCTGAAATTGGGGACCCCAATTGTCAGAAACACTCATATAATGAGTCGTGGTTAGTTTGTTTTTTTTGTGCCAATAGATGCTTTGCCCTGTCTCATCATACTTTGCTAGGCTTGTTCGATGTTCGACGAAGCTGTCCATACTTTTTCGGATTGGTGTGTGTTGATGGCAAGAAATCACCTAGTGGTTTCCAGCCTCAGATCAAATTGGAGTAGGCTTTGGTTTTTGCAAGAACCAGTTTTTCTATTGTGCATTGGACTGCTCTGCGATTTCAGTGCCGAGTAGAAGTTAGTGTTTATTCTCTGATTGCACAACGGCCTGGCCAGCAGCCCAAAAGGGGGTCAGAACTTCGTCGTAATGTGCTTTAAAAAACCAAAACGAGGCACAGAGAGGGCCTACTCATACTTTTCCTAACATCAAATCAGAAGTTTTTGCCGATTTTTGGATGAGTCTATGCGGCTGCCGATTCCCATTTTGGTTCTCCAAAGTCATCAACTTCAGCTCCGAGGCTGCACGGCGCTGCAGTCTGCTGCCAACAACGGCCAGGCCGCGGTGGTCGAAAAGCTGATCTCTGCGGGGGCCAAGTTGGAGGTGTTGAACAACGAGGGCACCTCGGTGGTGGGCCATTGGTTCTGAGGTGATGGGATGGTGGGCCTTTCCCATGTGGGGAGGTAGTAGATGAGCTCTACGAAACCATGCGAAAAGATGCAAAACCATGGAAAAAGAATGACTAATGATATCTAATGATTATATATGATTATATATATGTATGTATACGAGCAATGCGTGGACTAGCTTTGCTCTGAAGACACAAACTCTTGTGGCGAAGACTCCAAAGCAGCTTCTGGATTCAGTGACATCTTCAGTTGAAGGGGGCCAAGAGTTCAGTCTAACGTTTGAGCCACGTGCTGCTGCTATGCCACAAAAACATCTAAATCCGTTGGCAGACGAATTTTTCAAACGAGGCACACTTTCAGAGAGCACAAATTGGGTATTGACTGGAATGAAATGCATGATTTTTAAGATTCTGCACTAACCAAACAAACACAGCCAGGAAACAGCAGTGGACTAGTAGTTAGGTAGCTTCTCAATTCCCAGCACGAAAGCCTCAAACTATATTCCCCCCATTTCGCGGACATTGGATTCTCAAACCCCAAAACCTTTGTAGAGGGACCATTTGGTTGTTTGGACCCACCCATCTATCCCACGTTGTTGCTTGTCTACCATTACATGGCCAATACGGTTGGTTTCAAAGCCCCGTTGCGTCATGTACCCATAATATACCATCTCATGGTTGGTAAAGATCCAGGTTTATTGGTGGTCAAATCTCTGTTTACTAATGGTCAAATCCCGGTTGTTGCTTGCATCCCCATGATGTTCCAGTTAATGAAGCTACACATTTTAGGCAAATTACATTTTTTCCCGCTTAAGTTAAAATTATGGTTGGTCTATTTCGGTGGGTAGATATAATATGGATAAACAATTTATTCCGGTTTTTGTTCATTAATTCCACCACTTTTGTTGTTTACAGCGTCATTTTTTAAAAACTCAATTAAAACATTTCGGTTGGCGAAATCACCATTTTTGTTGATTCAATCTAATTTTTTTCTGCTTCATTTTTCCCCGGGGACATCACCATCTTTGTTGCCTTTATATCCCACCTTTCCTTGGTTGATTCCCAGCCAGTGGTGACACCAGGTTGGACGCCGCTGCTGGATGCCTCTGCCAACAACCGCCCCGCGGTGGTGGCGGCGCTGCTGAAGGCAGGCGCCTCCATGGAGGCGACGGATGGATGCGGCCGGGGGCCCCAGGGGAATTTTTCAGGGGCGATTTGATGATTTTGATGGAAAGAGAAGGGGAAGAAGATGGGAAAATAGTCATGATATTGATCACCAATATAACCAGTGAAAATGGGGGCTTTTATGGGGATATATCATGGAGATCTTATTTTTTTTTTGAGTCTGCTTTTAAATTTTGATAGCTAATCATTTTATGAGCGGTTTCCAGCCCCTGAGAAACATGAGTTGGGAGAATCGTTTCAGATTAGGTTGAACATAAAAACTCTTGCAAACCACCAGCCCATTATTCATCCCTTCCCCCCCTCCATATTAAACAACCCCAGGAAACCATGATTTTTTCTTGGAGATGAAACCGCATATTTGGGACAATGGAAAGGGGTATTTAAAATTAGGGGAATGGACTTTAACTGAACAACATTTGGAGTATAGCACATATGACGTTGGGTATAAAATAAAAACTGAACCATGGGTAAATCCCAACAGTAAGCGTAGTGGGAATATGATGGGATATACTCAGCAAGGGGGACGGTCATCCCTCAATTTTCATAGGGATTAAGGTGCCCATTATCTTTGGAATCCCATTCACGATGGATGTGGATATATAACTTGAAAGTATTCACGAACCCCTACACGGGTGACGCATGATGTTACAAAAAGTCAAACCCAACTCTTTGACAAAGGAAAAGAAGAACGCATCTTGCGTTTGAACGATCGCCCTTTTCTTGAGTGCGATGCTGGCATTTTGAGCAATGTGGCAAACCGCGTAATAAACCACCAATTTGCAAATGGCTTAGGCCTAGGCCACCTATATTGCTGTTTCACCACATCAATGGTGGCCGTGGCCGCGCCGAGGCCAAACGGCGCTGCATTTTGCCGTGGATTACGGCGATGAAGCTGTGGAAGTGGTGGAGAAACTGATCGCTGCTGGGGCCAAGGTGGACGTGGCCAACAAGTTTGGACTGGGCCTTAGATTTGAACTGCGGCATGGTGTGGTTAGGGGCCCTGAAAGCAACTTACTGCAACATTGCTGGCCTGGGATATCTCCTGGGTCTTCGCAATTCCATCTGACTGGAAGGCTTCGCCTGGGTAATTCTATCCCTATTCCCAGGATGTTCCCAGGATATCCCCATTACAACACCATTGAATCACCATATTTGTTGGTACCCCCTGCGGCTTTGGCCTTGGCCTTTCGTCGCCTAGGCGGGACGCCCCTTGTGCGAGCGGCACAGGAAGGCTACGTCAAGGTGGTCGAGGCGCTCCTCAAAGGGGGAGCCTCTGTGGAGCTGCAGGACAGCGATGGCTGTGGCCCCAGATGTGGGGAAAGGCTGTGGAGAGTTGATAAGTTGGTTGGGCAGGTAATGTGATCCCCGGATTAATCAGCCCTACTTGATCACTTAGGGGGTTCCACTGAAGTAGTGATCATTTGGTACTTGAATGATATCACCCCAGCCAAACAGCCCAGGGGTTTATTAATTTGGGATTCACATTGGTTGCTGTGCCAAGTTGTTGTTCTGCTCTGCTTGGAGTTACCTGGCTTTTGCAGCGGCAGAGTTCGTGGACTGGACAGACCTGGGACGGAAGTGCCCATTTTCTAATTGCGTCGCAGTCTGATCAATGGCCTATGGTTTCCGTCTACAGGTTCTTTGTTTTCAGATCAGTGTTCACCACTGTTTCATTCTGATGTGTATGTAGAGCTGCCTTATTTCATCGCTGTGATGTCAGGCGATGATCTAGACCCCATATATAGGTTGCTTGCTATTGGTAATTACACTGCAACAACACCTACATCAGCTAAAGGCTTTGGGCGTTCTAGTCAAATGTGACAGCGCTGGCAGTGTTTGCCCCTCTTTTTTTGTCACGGTGCTTCATAAAGCATGGTGAGTAAGTCTTCTATATTTGACGCACGATCCCCGTAGAGTGAGGTTCAGAGAGGAACAGTGGTGTTTTGTCGTGATTGGTTTCGTGTTGCGTGATGTTGATATGGGTTTGCCGGAAGGTATTCCCCCTATTTTCAGACATCTTTGTATCATTAGTGGTCCGTCCTTATTCCAAAACGAACAGAGGCAGATTTCGCTCACCAGGCCTACCCCCAAAGCCACGTTGCGTTGGCGTCACCCCGCTTCCCTTGTGCCGAGGCAACACGGCGCTGCATTGGGCTGCTGGGAGTGGCCATGCTACGGTGGTTGAGAAGCTGATGAACGCAGGGGCCAAGGTGGATGTTGCCAGAAAAGATGGCAGCGGCCTCGGTTTTTGGCAATAGTGTTGGGATTTCGGCAGTTTGTCCCCTGGACTTTGAGGCAAGAGTTTTATTTTGGCGGGGATGGGCCAGACATGGCGGGGCCAAGAAGAAGAAGAAGAAGAAGAAGAAGAAGAAGAAGAAGAAGAAGAAGAAGAAGAAGAAGAAGAAGAAGAAGAAGAAGAAGAAGAAGAAGAAGAAGAAGAAGAAGAAGAAGAAAAGAAGAAGAAGAAGAAGAAGAAGAAGAAGAAGAAGAAGAAGAAGAAGAAGAAGAAGAAGAAGAAGAAGGAGAAGAAGAAGAAGGAGAAGGAGAAGGAGAAGGAGAAGGAGAAGGAGAAGGAGAAGGAGAAGGAGAAGGAGAAGGAGAAGGAGAAGGAGAAGGAGAAGGAGAAGGAGAAGGAGAAGGAGAAGGAGAAGGAGAAGGAGGAGAAGGAGAAGAAGAAGAAGAAGAAGGAGAAGGAGAAGACAGAAGAAGAAGACAGAAGGAAGTAAGCTGCTGTAGAATTTCCAGTGGCCTCAAAAATGTTTGGTGATTTTGAACTTGTCTGACTCCATTTCACCCCAAATTGCGTACATGACTATCAGAAGGGCCGCAAGTGGCAAAGAGTATCAAAATCAATGATTTTCTTGATTCTGTCAGGAACCTTTATGCATTGCTTCCCGACTTCTGGATCGGATGTTTGTGGTTTCCCACGTTTCCCACCATGCCAAACATCATGCGAATTTCCATAGTGTACTTTCGACAATCTTCCCTCACAATCCATGCCAGGAACTTGAGAACCCACTGAAACATAAACTTTTCATGTTCTTTCCAATTTTTTCCAGTGAAATCCGTTGCGGTCAACCATTCAGTGAAATCCATTAGTGGTTAACCGTAGAATATCATGGGTGTGTCCGAGTCTACATGTACCTTTCTGCGTTCCCCAAAACGCCAGAGCTAAGGCGAAACACCTTACGACCTGGCCAAGAAGGGCAACCACCAGACGGTGATGGACCTTTTGAAACCGGTGCCGTGGCAGCCATGATCCGTTCAGATTGATGGTTAGATGGTTGGAGGCAATTATGGTCTGCTGGGTTTATCTATTCATTTATATGCATTTATATACATTCATTTATTGCATGAAATCTATCAGCAATGTGGTGATAACAAAACCAGTCACCACAACTTTGTATGGGGATCCAAAGTTTGCCATCGCAGAGCGCAAGCGCAAGGCCTGATGTTTCTACAGCATCCTGCCGCAGATCCCTTGATGGAAGAATAGCTTGAGCTGAGGCAGAGGGCTGTAGCAAATTGGCCGAGGGAGATGCGTCGCCAGCGCAAGCACTTCATTGTACTGTGGTAAACCCAACAATTAACACTCCCAACCACTACCATTAAATGGGTGGTAAAAATCATGACGAAATGGTATAGGGTTTGCCAGATTACCATCGGTGCTAGAGTTCAGTTTCATTGGTCACCAAAAAATGGGTGACGCTGCGCAGCAGGTGATGTGAAAAAAAGTATTTTTTTTTTGGGACGAGAGGGTGATGATGCTGTTCCAAGAAAAGCTTCGTATTCGGAGAAGATCGGCAGATGACCAACGCCAAAGGTGTTGCTGATCTGATTTCTCAATCTGTCGTGCGCTTGGGAATCTTCTGAATGAGGCTCCAGCTTTAAAGATTGCTGGAATAGGCCTTGGGAAATCAATGCAGAGTGTTGGTGCATGTTCTGGCTAGAATCTTATCAATGTCTTTGGTAGGCAGCTCATGAACAGTAAGAAGACCTCAAAGTACCCCGGTGCCTTCTGGTAGATCAATATGGTAGGCCGGCAAGATCCAAATTCTTAAGAAGCATATCATTCGTAAACCTGTAAACAAAGGATTTCCATTGCATCCCATTGCTACAGTTGTTTGCTTGTTGGGTGATAGAAAGTGAAGTCCTACACAAGCCACTCGAAGTTGTCCTCGTCTCAGCCTATGTCAAGATTTGCCAAGATTTGTGTAGGGCTCTGCAACTTTGGTTTGACCGATGCTTCCCTTGGAACCAGGTCACTATCAACATTTCAAAAGGAAGGCACTTAACACACCTTTGCGTCGACTTTCCTGTGCTGATACCTTCGGTTTGCAGCTCTAGTCGCAGACAATTCAGGAAGAAAACAGTTCTGCAACGGTCACAATGACATTGCTTCATGGTGACGGCAGCAAAGATTTATCACAGGAAGAGAACAGGCATCTTTCCAGAGTGCCGATGATAGGTCTTCACCAGTCACGCATAATGGGGATGGGTTATCAGTTGGAACCCATGATAGATATCCAGTTCAAGGGATGATTATCCATATACCGACGATTTCACCAACTGTTTTGATTTGATGCCCATCATACCATCACGACGTTTGTAACGGCTCGTGTTGATCTCTGGCGTAGTTTGCCCGTCAGCCTCAGCTGTCGGAGGTGCTCTGATGAATGGTGGGATCATTTTCGTGGTGGTTTCCATCTATCAGCTGTCAGATTTGATATACAGTAGTTCTTTGGGTTCAATTTAGACCGCAGATATTGGCCACATTCCTGTACTGTTCGAGGCTGAGTCGAAAGTGCTTCAGCTCTCCTTGAAGGACACGAATTTGGGCAGAGGTATGGGAGGAAACCAACTGTATCCACCACGAATTTTTGCAGCTGCTGCTGGCATAGGCTTACATACCTCTGAAAATAGCCAAGAAGCAGCACCATTCAGATGACCAGTGAAGCTTTCCTGACCTTGCCTGTCCAAGTGGGGCACTTGTTCATGGTGGGAAAATATTCATGTGTTTCAAGTCAGGTTTGTTCCGAAGCCATCCAGGTTTAGTTTGCGGTTGCGCGGTGGATTCGATCAGATCTAACATCTAACAATATCATCAAAGAAACAGGTTGCTTGTAGTAATTAGAAATTCCAGTTCAGAATAAAATCTTCCTTTTGGAGGGTCGAAAACTTGATGCTATCCCACAACCTCTGAGTTTGTATGCGATTGGCAAATGGAAATGGTACATGATGTTCAGCACCGAGCACGCTTCCAGGACCAAGCTTTGGAATTTCGAACTTTGCAGAAATGGGCAGCAGTGCGTCATGCGAGGGAAGATACCGTGTTCAAAATGCAAGCCATTCAGAATTGGTTAACATTGTTCAGGACCGGAACCAGTGGAGAGACAGTTTGGGGGGAGTTGGTTGGTACAAGAGCCACTTTACTCTTTGCATGACTTGTTTTTTCTTCGGGGGGATCTGCTTGTGCGTTGATGCCGGCAGCGTTTGTCTCCCAAAGACTTAACCACGAACTCACACCTCTCACACATTGTAAAGGTTGATTTCAAATCTGAGTAGGGGGAACGGATGATTCGAAACGGCTGCACATTGTGTTTGGTGAAGCTGTAAGATCACATTGGCTGAAGTTAAATTCGGTCTGAGATACAGTTATGTTGGAGAAATTGTGGGCCGTCAGCATCATGAGGACCTTTGCAAAGATGTGAAGGAACAGGACAGCGTGACACTGCGATTGTCGCAGATTTAACGAGTTTGTTGGGGTTTCTCGTGATCAGTCTGGGGTGTGTTTTGTTACAGCTGTTTTTCCAAGCAAATCAGAAGCGTTCCACTCCATGATTGTGACCACTGATCTGCATTGAAATTGCCAATGGCCTGATGAGTTGTGCCTGCTGTGCAGGACTTCTCGGAATACCGCAGGCAGCTCTTGGTGAAAGCATTGGAATTCAATGGAAGCGAGGACAGCTTGGAAGCTGTGCCTATGTGATTTGCATGTTGTCCTTGCACTTCTTGGAATCATTTATATCTCGTTATTTGAGATTTTCGAGCAGGTTCCACTCCAAGTAGTTCGTCGAGTTTCAGCGATTTTCTAGTGCTTTGGGGGATACTTCATGGTGTTTTGCCACAATGACTCTCAATATAATATCTCAGAATGACTCGCCAAATCACTGCAAAATCATTAATCACCAATTCCCCGAATTCTAGTTGACTTGTGCTTTCGGATGCCTCTCGGCGGTTTCCCATTAAAGGATTATTCCTTGCAATCAATGGTCCAAAACAATCCAAGGGTCCGTTACGCTGCTCTTCCCGTTGTGATGCCCCGTTGTTGAACCCACGGCTCCACCGGTTGCCCCGTTGTGTTACAACCGTTGTGTGTCTCCACCCTTGTGTCCCACAAGAGTGCTCAATGCTGTGCTGGTGGGTTTATGNACCGTTGTGTGTCTCCACCCTTGTGTCCCACAAGAGTGCTCAATGCTGTGCTGGTGGGTTTATGCTGCTTAATGCTTTGAATGGTTTGAATGTGTTGTGAATGTGATTTGGATATATTCTATGTATGGATGTATGGATGTATGGTTTGACACAAAAGAAAAAGGTACAACTACATTATAGTTGTACCTTCTTCTTTTGT
>BGPT01004096.1:3915-18093 GCA_003297045.1 Symbiodinium sp. clade C Y103
TCTGGCATTCTATCTGGCATCTTTTCAGGCATTCATTCTGGCATTCTATCTGGCATCTATTCTGACATTCTATCTCGCATTCTATCTGACATAAATTCTGACATTCTGCTTGGCATTCTATCGCGCATGAGTTCTCTCTGGAATTTTCTATGGCATGAGTTCGGGTCCAGGCGCACTCCACAGCATAGTAAAANACATTCTGCTTGGCATTCTATCGCGCATGAGTTCTCTCTGGAATTTTCTATGGCATGAGTTCGGGTCCAGGCGCACTCCACAGCATAGTAAAAGTAAAAAAACATAGTAAAAGTAAAAGGACTATGCAACAATGATGAAACACGAAGTAAAAGGAAATGTATACTGATATTCTTCGGGTTTAGTTATATACATGGATTTTATTGATTTCCTTGCAATGGTTTCTTCATCTTTACATGCTGACTGATTAAATTGCTCACCAAACCTGAGTAGCGTGTGATATGTGTGCCTATGCGTTTTGGCATGCAAAACTACGATTATAAAACTATCAAAAGAAAAAAACATGTTGATCCATGTTGCTGTAAGCCATCACTTTACCACGGCACACCGTCATTGGGACGACTTCCCGTGGAATGAGACACGAAAGGTCAACTACCCAGNTGTTGATCCATGTTGCTGTAAGCCATCACTTTACCACGGCACACCGTCATTGGGACGACTTCCCGTGGAATGAGACACGAAAGGTCAACTACCCAGTACCAAAAAAAGATGATCTATCATCTTTTCATCAAAATAACGCGATTAGGGTATACCGGTATACCTTACGTTTAGAATCTCTAAACTTTAGAACCACAGCCACATTTTAACTGCCAATGTCCAAACAAAGCTGCCTGGCAGGGCAGTGCCGCGCTCTGCACCCCTTCTTCGGATAAAAGCCGCAAATGTGCGAGGTTTTCTCCAATTCTGAGAGAACCTGAAACCAAAAAAGAACGAGCCATGCTGCAAACGACAAGGCTAAGCGTCATGACACAGTTGCGCAACTTCAGGCCACAGGAGGCATTTCTGTCAGGCAAAGTTCAAAAAGATGAAAAACATGTTCCTGACTTGAACTGATCCAATCAATATCAAATCATATATACAGTCGATTTCATTGCAAAATCATCGTGAAACATCCTGAAACACAGGCCTCGTCAGCGTTCTTGATGTGGTTGCGCTCCAGCCTTTAGCTCATCCAGGCATACCAGAATGGGCAAAGATCACCCAAACTCCGGCAAAACTTTGGGGTTGGGGCATGGTTTACCACATGAACTGGTGGTATAATGCTTCCTTCCATTTAAAGGGAAATCCTATTCCCATCATATGAAATACCCCCCCAAAAAAATGGTGAAGTCTTGGATCTATTCATTTTGGGTGAAACTGCCTATATATCATATATTGGCCAAGATCCCCATGTCAGGATGCTTCATAGTTCACCCCGCTCATATTCCAAGGGGATGGGCTGAATTACCAATTTGTAGGGCAAGTCCTCCTTATCCGTGCTGGGAAAATCCCTACGAAATACCTATTGATCCCTTTTTTCGGGTTGTTGAACCCCATTTCTTGATGGATTTTGATGGTGAAAGCCCAATTATTCATGTTTCCTGGATGGAAGTTCTCAATGCCCAAAGATGCCCAATGCCCAAAGCTTTTCGTTGTTCAAAGCGACCGCAGCCATAGCGGCTCGTTGCCGCGCACACGATTGCGCTCAGCGGCGCGAATGATGGAGACCTTGGGTGTGTAGATGTTGACCCCCACATGGGAAGGCACAGTGGACTGGATGGTAAGGATCAGGCAGCACCAATTTCAGTGAGGACGTTGTGAGACAAATGCACCTCTTCCAAATAGTGTGGATTCCTGAGCCAAGCAGAACATGAATAAACTCTGCAATGTCAAAATGAAAAGAAGATCAAGAAGGAACAAGTCAATATCCTTGTCAGCATGGTCCAGGTTGTTTATCCAACGGCTATACCCCAATATGGCACGTTCATGCAATTTTCATCGGAAAACAAAGCCTCAGCATTAGGTCTCAACTCTCGCACCGAGAAACTCCAGCACCACTAAGCTCACCAAGTGTGCAGCTTGATCACACAATCCCTCAGTTGCGAGGCAAGTCTCAAATGTCACAGCAGGAGACTCACATAAAACATACCTTGCAAACAGAATATTGAAAGTCCGGACCAACAGCACATAGTTGATGCCTACCCAACCACATAGAATCCCTCCACAGATCATCATCGTAGACTTTTTTGTAGCTGCTGAAAGTCTTCATTTACACCAAAAATACCACATGTGATAAATAGACATTAACAAACAACGGCTATCAACCAGACCTCAGATTGCCTTTAAAAAACCGTCACTTCTCTTCGAATTGCCAAAGTTCACATTTGAAGAGCTTCAGGATGCGCAGTTGCGATTGCGCTCGGCAGAACTTCGTAATGCTCAAGAAGCCATAGATGCTGAAGCTGTTTCGAGAAAGATCTACCTGCCGCAAATTGGGCCATCGCCGACCCCAAGTGTTGCGTGCTATGCAGGTACACCGAAGTGTCGGGACGTGAAGAAATAGGGGTGTCCCAAAAGGTGGTACCTCAAAATCCAACATCAAAAAAAAACACAAAACCATCCCATCAGAATCCCATGGTTTGGAAAATCAGCTTCCCAAATCAGAATTGCCCAAACTTATGGAGAAGTCCGGCCTCCTCAAAGTCTTGATCCTCTGGAAGACCTGAAACGAATCTTTCATGGAGACAGGAGCATCATCTCGCAATATTGGGTAAATGATTGTCAATAAGTCCGGTAAATCATGAAAAATCATCGAAAATCATGGAAAATCACCTCAACATCAACTGGGTTGCGGATTGCTGACCCAAACTCACTTTCCAAAAGCTACCCTCGCAGCACAAACACTAGTAAACCGCACCAGTCACTGCACCTCGCACGTCCTCATCTTGCAGTTGTTCTGCAGCGTGCCGGAATCTTCGTTGCGGCCAAGGCATCCCGAAATACTATTGGTGTCAATGGGGCTATTGATGGCTATCGGCTTGGGGAGACTGGGGTCTGTTGAGTCTTTTGTGCTCTCTGGTGGCATGAGGTTCCCTTTCTTTTGCTGGATGGTTGAGAGATAGTTTTATATTCTTGCTCGTACACGTGCCCAATGACCACAGGACTAAACTTCACATGCCAACAAAGTTGAGCATTCGATGGGAAGCGGAAGAATTTGGCTCTCCCTCTGGCTTGAGCAGAGCGAAGCTACAAGGTGTGCAACTCCTCAAACGCAATGCCAAATCAGCAGAAAAACTCCGGTCCTCACGGAGTCCTCAACGGAGTCTTCGCACTGGGCCTGAGGTCAGAGCTTCCGCACGTTGCATGTCTGGCAGTCCTGACATGTCACTTGCTGTGACAGCTCATGCAGGTCGCCATTGTGAATCCTGTTGCACACCGTCTCTTGTGTCTCTTCAATCACAATGGAGTCAACGCAAAAAGATAAAAGGCAACCACTGCACTGCACCTTCCAAGCAAAGACGCCAGCCTAACGACGCAGCTGAAATCACATCCAAACAAAGCAAGACTACGATTTCTTTCATCAATGTGCAGTTGATCCAAAAGTATTCACACCCCCATCGTCGACCAAGGTTGCCCCAAAAAAATGGAATTCGGCTGCTTGGTTCCGAGCCGCATCCGAGCCATAGATTGTGATCCATTCAAAGCTCAATGAAGTCGGGTTCCATGACACGATGCGCGCAATGGCAATCAAACTCAGCAAAGTATCTGATGATCCTCAATAAAATGGAAAAGAAACTCACCAGTAAAGTGATAGGCTGTATTTCTTCGATATTTCTTGAGGAGCCCTACTGTAATATGTTCCATTATGTTTCAACATGTTGTGTTGCAGCCTGTTTCAAGGCAACAATCATCTGCAAAACATCTTTCCGATAAAGCTCTCTCCACATGCTGGTCATGATTTCTCTGGTTGTTTGATGTTCTGAGCCAGCACACTGTCACCAACCACAACCAACTCTCACCAACCATACGTGTGCTGGTACAAAATCAAAAAATGAAATGCTCAAAAAATGAATGCGGCTTATGATATGTGCATCAGTGCAGCATATGTATGCTGTTGCGGCTCCTTTTGCGACCACGAATGGCCAATGAGGTGATGGGGTTCTCGATCTGGGACGCCAAGGATCGGTGCTTAGCGGCGTCGAAGATTGATCGCATAATGAGACCATTTCACTCCCTGACAGTCTTGGCCTTTCACACACAAGCTGAATTTAGGATGGATACTACACCATGCAGTTTCAATGTTTGTTTAGCAAGGCCAAAACTGCCAGACAAACTGTACAAATTCTGCACGGCAACCAGGCTGCACACCAGGCACCGGCTGTGCTACCGAGACTTTGCTGAGGCATCTTGCCAGTTGGCCATGGAAAATTGCTCGGCTGGTATCTCAGTAGTAATAGTTGCCATAAGTTGCAGCTCCTTGGTGTTCAGCAAAACACTGGATGTCGTGAAATAATGCCATTGGATACAGATCAGAAAAGTGCGATGTGGCTGCCACAACCATGAGGATGAGGACGATCAGGAGTTAAATAATGATGGGAATGATATGGAATGATGAGAATCATGATGGTAATCACGATTATAATCATGATGATGATCATGATAAGAACGATACTGATACTGATAGTGATAGGTATGATATGTAATTGATATGTTGTGAGAGTGATGGTGATCTGATTTCATCCTAGGACTTCATTGATTCGGAATCAGATGAATCGATTGGTGATCCCGAAGCTTGTGGTGACTTGTCAAGCTGCCGAACATGATGGTCACGGCTGCAGCCTGGGCTTGCTCAATAACGAACCTTGGGGGTCGCGACGCGCTTTTGAGTGGAACTGCTACTCTCTGCTTCAGAAAGATCATGTATCCATCTGAACATGCAGACTATGGTGAATCATGGAGGCCTAATTTGCTATAAATCGTTCTATCTCTACAAAAAAGGGATCCATAAATCATGGCACATTGACCTCTGAGAGCAGCACCACAGAACCATGAAGGAGATGTCGAAGCCCCCCAGCCTCAACAACTCAGCTGGCATCATCTGGCATCACGTCGCATAATTATGGGCGCCTGGGGTTCCCAAAATTGCGGGGGAAAAAGTCGGCAAATGAGACATGAGATCTTGAATGATCTTGAAATAGCCAATTTTCAAGGCATGCCCACCCCTCTCCAGTCATCTGCCGAGATTCGGTGGAATGATGCTCCGGAGTGGAGACAAGACAGGATCAATGATGGATGACAACACTCCTTGAACCTTCTGGACAATCTCCTTGGCTTTGATTTTGTCGCCAAAAATGCACGACACTTCTGTTGCCAAAATGGGTCAGCTGAGTCACCAGGTTCCAGAATGGTCTAATGTTATCTAATGTTCACTTCTTTACGGTTCTCCAGTTCCTTGCTGCATACGCTGCATCTGACTGCATCTGAGGATCATTTCGAAAGTCAATGATGCCGAAGGCATACAACCAACCTGACTTGAAAACATGCAGCCCACTGCTGTCTTACTGAGCAGAGCTATGTGCTAATCGAACTGACACACTACACCAATTGAAATTCAAGATCACAGGAAAACCTGGCATATCAGCAACTTTGTCCTTGCTGCCTCACTCTTCCCTCAACAAGACAACAAATCGAAGGCAGCATATTGAGTCATGTGGGAAACCCTCAATAAACCATGCCCAATACGACCATAAATTATGGGTCATTAAAATTAAAATCCTCCCCAAATGGTAGGTTATTGGCATTGGTTTTAATTGGATTATATTGGATTTATCACACATCAGTAAAGAAACTCATCAAAGCATAGATGCCCAGGGCAGTCTTGAAGAGGTTGAGGCCTGGCCGAAAAAAAATGTCGAAGAGCCGAGGATATAAAAAGACTTGACACAGCCTGCCTGTGTTGATCAAGCCCAAGGGGCCAATGACTGCCATTTCCCATCCTTGGGCCACCTCCAGTGGAACTCCAAATTCCCAAATTCCAAAAAGGTCCAATCCTGCTGTGGGACAGACATCAATGTCAGAATTTTCAGAATTTTCATGTTGTTGATTTTTCATCCCCATTTTTTCTGAGATTACCAAACCCAGTTTTGAAGAAATGAAACGCGGCAAAACGAAACCCTGGTGAGGTCAGCACGCTGGCTTCTGGTGCCAGGGCCAAGGGAACGAGACCAGCTGCTACAGCTGCCGCAGACCTGATCCAGTTGACGGACTGGCTGACTGATAGACATGCCATCACTTTACCAAGCCCGCAAAAAAAACGCGGCGCAGCACTGATAAGTAATACATCAACGAATTTTGAAGAATTGGGGAATTGATGTTTACAATTGACTTACTTTTGCTACTTACGACTTATAATGAACAAATTTGGGGAAACTGATATTACCCCAGGTTTGGGGGAATTCATTGCCGTATGACCAGGAAACCAAATGATCTGGAGGGTGACTACCGAAAATTCGAATGTAACGTGATGTGGGATTCGAATGTATGAGCATCAAATTGGGGGATACATTTTTAACTATCAAATTAACGAGAGTGAGATAATTATCAGAGAAATTTCCCATCAAAATTGGGGACAACCAACACACATGGGGATTTGTTCAATGTGGAATCATCGGTGCCTTTGAGACATATTCAACAAACTCGCCAAAAATGTGTTTATATGACATTTATGTATGTACATGTATCACATACACACCTCTATACAGGTCCATACACATCCGTACACATCTATCTATACACATCTATACACATCTATACACATCTATCTATACACATCTATCTATACACATCTATCTATACACATCTATCTATACACATCTATCTATACACATCTATCTATACACACATCTATCTATGCACATCTATCTATACACATCTATACACATACATCTATACACATACATCTATACACATACATCTATACACATAACATCTATACACATACATCTATACACATACATCTATACACATACATCTATACACATACATCTATACACATCTATCTATACACATCTATACACATCTACACACATCTACACACATCTATACACATCTATACACATCTATACACATCTATACACATCTATACACATCTATACACATCTATACACATCTATACACATCTTTACATATTCTGTATAGGCCCAAGATTTGGATGATCAAAGCAAAACCTGGCCAAAAATTGTGCAGTCCCATCTTCAAGTTGCACGCAGACCCTTATGTTCCATCATTTTGCATCATTTTCAAAAATTGTCCGTCATTTTCCATCATTTTGCATCATTTTGGATCCATTGTCCCAGGTTCCTGACGTTGGAAGTGTCGCAGCGGAGCTTTCCAGCCTGATACAACCATGCCATCGGACGTTCCCGGCTGGTGATGAAAACCCACGCCTGGGCTGAGCTCGATGGGCTGGAGGCACAAAGGCTTGAGTCAGACCTGCAGTTCAGGAGGTCAACAAGAAGTGTGCAAATGAAGGGTCAATTTGGTGCGAAACGATGTTCAGCAGATCAAATGGTTGCACATGAATTCAACAATGGAATCCGGATGAATCATTGGGATCGTCCATCCCTGGGTACCACAAATATCATCAATCAAGTAAGCATTGGGTTGTGATACCCCCAAAAAAGAAGTGATGGGTCGAAACTGAAATCCACTGAATCGACCGAAATCCCTTGGGTTTGCAATTTTGCATGTCTTGAAACTCTATATACTCGGATTTTTTTCCCAAATGGGAAATTGCACGGTTGGCCCAAATGCTGGAAACTACTGAGGTTGTGGCCATCAATGACCAACAGTGCGCATCCAGCCAAAACCAAAATCGCCAATCCTGCAAACATTTTTCTTGCACCAAAGACCATGCAAACATTACAAATCAAAAGAACAAATGTAAACAAACAAGGTAACAACGCTGAAAAAATCAGTCATGGTGACCGCTGTAAACAAATTGGGAAACCGCATTTCATGTGGGCATCTAAAATTTGTCTGAAACAGTCTGAAACCTGTCACACTCCTCTTGGACGCTGTTTCAGCTCCATGCAGGGCGACACAAAACCAAAAATATCACAGCCAAAACGTACTGCAGCGTCCGGACTGATCTCAACATTACAACAAATTCCATCGCAAGTGGCTCAAGAAATGAACATGAACAGCAAACGAATGGCGGCAATCCTTGTACTGACCCGCTTTGTGTAACACACTGTAACACTCGTGACACGAACAAAAAATGCATTTCGCCCATCCATACATGATTTTCATGTCATAATGTCATACATGTTTTTTCTTTGAACGCAAAAAACGCCTGTGGTATGGACATATACTGCTCTTGATCATAGCCATAGAGCCAGGGAAGTGAAAACTTTGTGAAAACTTGCATCCATGCAAAACATGTGTGACACCTATACAAATCCTCCCGATAACGACACATACTACTCAAGATCTATTCGGCTACACTGTACAGAAACATGCCACGCCCCGCCTTTGCATAGCGCTTTGTGGTCATGCAACTTCAAATGGCTGGGATGTTTGCACTTGATTTGGCGTCTACCCATCCTCGAAACTGGAAGGGTCATCTAAAGTCAGCATCATGCTCCAAATTTCGCCACATTGTCGGTCTTTCATGGCAAAGCTGGCAGATTCTAACCATGACCTCACGCTGTGACACATACTTGAGCACACTCCCAGCGCATCCAGTGCGCACTGCTCTTCCCAATCCCTCGGAGAATCTTTGAATCATCCAGAGGGCCATATGCTCCGGACTCCTGGGCTGATACGGGTCTCTGCAAAACTTTCATTCCCGCCATACTAAGGCCACTCATGTGGAGTTTGTTTCAAGTGTCATCAGGTCAAAGCATGGCCCATTGCAAGGGTGACAGCACAAATCACTGAAGGATGCTGTAGGCATTTGCAAGATTAAACCAAAAAGAGCTGCCAGCGTTGCATGGTAGCGAACCACCTAAGGATCCTGTGGGTGAAGGTGGTTCCCGCTGAAGCAGCGTCTGGAGGACGCCGAGCCCTGAAGTACAATGAGGAGGCAACGAGAGGAGCTGAGGAGAAAAGAGAAGCTTAGGAGAACTGAGACGGGTGAGTGCCAGCAGTCAGGGTAACCCACTGTTGAACTTTGAGATGACAAACATGGAACGGTTCTTGACAGAGATGAGAGATGAGAGGGTTTGCCTCAGCTACCAACCAAGCTATAGTTGCACTTGCCAAGCTAAGAAGGAGAGATGGGGGCCGGGAGACAATAGACTGTCGGACCTTAAAGAAGCCAGAAGTCTGGAGGTGCAAAAATGCAAAAGAAGAGTTGGCACTGGGCACCATGGCCAGACTGGTCATTCCTGTTCAAAGTTTTCGTGCTCGTTCTAGATAGTGACTACGACAGCGACCTTGTTACAGTGGAGGGCCAGCTGAACAGAGAGCGTGCTTTTGAATAATGCGCTTCACTCATGATGGGCTGGGTTCCGATGGTTCCTTGTTAGCCTGGTCACCTTGCTCTGCATTTTGCGCAGCATCTGGTTTGAAGAGCCAAAATATTCTCCAAAATACGCATCTCAGGACCGCCCCAGTTGGGTACTATAATGCGCTTCAATCATGATGGGCTGCGACTACCTCACCGAGGAGAAGACGAGGGCCAAGAGACTCTAAGGGTAGACCTCTGAGGATGGTGAGAGCAGTAACCAACAACGAGGGCTCCAAGGCATGGCAACATCTACGCAAGGAGTTTCAGCCTCAAACACGGCAACTCACCTTAGGTTTGCTGCAGGCGATTCCCTACCCTGCTTTCGAGAAGGGAAACACGCTGGAAGGTTTGTTGGCTCTTGAGAAGCTTGTGGGTGACTATGAAAAGGTCAATGGAGAGAAGCTGAGCAAGGATGTGAAGACTGCAACGCTTCTCAAGTGTTGCCCGGGAAAGCTCAAACAGCACATGGAGTTGACAATGAGCAAGGACACCATGGTAGAGCCGCTCACCAACTACCAGCACACAACCACGAACTGGTCGGCAACTAAGATGCTGAAGCAGCTTCAGACTGGCCCCGTGAAGGATGACCCCATGAAGGTCGACCGACTAGAAGAAAGGGTCGGGCACTTCGGCTGCAGTGCCATGTCTTTGATGTCTTTGATCTGATCTCATCGCATGACGCGGCTGTTCTTGGGATCTGATCTCATCTCATGTCTTCTCAACTTTTGTCACCTCATCTCATCTCATCCCATCTCATGTCTTCTCTTCCTTGCGCAGCTCTTCTCAGCTGATCACATCTGTTCTTTTCTCTTCTTATGTCACCTAAGCCTAAGCTATTCTCATCTCTTCTCAGCTCATCTAAACTCTTCTCTTTTCAGCCCTTCTCAGCTTCTCCATTCTACGCAGCTCGTCTCAGCTCAGCTCTTCTCAGCTCAGCTCTTCACCAGGCTTCTCCTGTCAGGTCGTCTCACCTCATGCCATCTCATCTCAGCTTGTCTCAGCTCTTCTCGGATTTTCACAGCTTTTCTCAACTCCTCTCAGCTCATGTCAGCTCCTCTTAACATCTCTTCTAGCATCTCTTCTAGCATCTCTTCTAACATATTCTAGCTAAGCTCAGCTCTTGTCACCTCTTCTCAACTCATCTCAACTCTTTTCAGCGCACTCAAATCATCTCGGCTCTTCTCTGGCCCAAGACCTGCTCCAAAAAGAAGCTTTGACATGCAGAGGCTACCACAGAGGGTACCACACAGACAAGCTTTTACACACAGAAGCTTTTACACAGAGAAGCTCTTACTCTAAGAAGCTTTTACACACAGCAAACTTTGACACAGAGAAGCTTTTAAACACAGAAGCTTTTACACAGAGAAGCTTTCAGAAGCAGAAGCTTTTACACACAGAAGCTTTTAGAAGCTCTTACTCTGAGAAGCTTTTGCACAGCAACCTTTTTTTTTGGCTCGGAAATAGCGCACGCTGGCTCACGGCCTGTGTCACTAAGAAACAAAGAGACGAAAACAGCGAAAACAAAAATATTCTCACAATGGGAATGTCTAAACCTCGCCCGGCTCTCAGAACACCTTCAGAATGTTGATATCGTGCTGTGCGAAGACTCCGCATAGTATTGAACTCCGTAAAGAAATAATCTTCACAGCGGTGCAACGGCAGCTCCAATACAAATATCCGTGGTATGGGATATAATAGTTGAAGCCACTTGATAATTGCGGGGCCCACTAATGAACCCCGCATCACCAAGATGCGGGATCCGAGGGTCCCCTACCAGCCTCAATAGCAACCTAAGTGCCATCTTTACCACCAAATTGATAACGCATCAATAAGACCCCAATCGCGCACTTGGTGAAAATTATTCTTGCCATAGCCGAGCATGGAGCCATTCCGAAAATTGATGAAAGTCAGCAGACTGAAGAATCAGCCCAAAAAACAGCATACCCCATGCTGTACCGTTGTTCTGCTTGCTTTGGTGGCAACAAAGCAAAGAGAACGTAGCGAAAAGGCCCCCCTACCCCCCAGAGGGAGGGAAAATCCTTCATTTGGCTCTTATATTCTACTTCTCAGGAACCACCTTTCACACTCAACATTTTTTTGCTACAACCCTTAGAGGAAGAAATCATGGCTTCAAAATCGGTGACACCTGAAAATTTCGCAAAGGCGATGCTGTGGTACCAAGCTGGAGGACTTAGAGAACGGTGCAATTCTTCAAGCACTTGAAAGCTCTTCTGAATCAACTCCAGTCCCTGTGGCAATCAGCTTCGCAGGGATCAGGTTGTTGGCTCAGTGTTCCATTAATGTAAGGGATAAAGGGCCTCTAGGAGGTCCAGATTCCAATCCCACGAAGAAACGCATCTTCAGAGATCCAAACAACATTGCACAGAGGGTCCGTGGGACTGGCAAAGAGGGGTCCGAGGACTGTTAGGGTGCAGTGTTGATGGACGCAGAATAAAAATATTTCAGTCAAATGCTTCAAGGTTCAACAAGTCAAAAACAAAACGCGCCTTGTGTCCAGGTCCCTAAAATGAGGTCCAAAAAACATGCAAAGACAAGGTACGCCAGAACGTTTCTCGGCATCTGTTGGAGCACCATGTTAGAGCAGCCATGTTTGTGTGAATTGGAAGTAAAGGAATCCGTCAGCTTGACAAACTCAAGCTGAAGAAAGTGAAATGCAATGCAAGCTGAAAATGAGAAAAAGATGTACACACACACACACGGACTGAAGTGCACAGAATTGCTCAATCTGAATCAATTGACCAATCGGGGCCTCGTCACCGTCCAACTCGACCTGAAACAAATGGTCCTCTGAAATCACCTGTGGCATCACCTTTCAACTGTCTCAACTCGCAACTGCCGACCATTCTGATTTACTATCATTTTAATTTTGGCATAAAGGCCTAACTATAAATTTAAATATTTGATGTTGAGCTGCCGAATGAAAGTTTTGCAAAGCAAAGATCAGAATACCACCATAATTAACGTCCACTGCCTTGCCAGGTTGCTCGGAGGTTGCCTGGATCAACAGTGGAACGTAGCCATCCAATTAGACTCAGCCGTGGAACAAAGCTCTACCCTGATGAGCCAACCGACAGCGGACACCAGCTGCACTCAAGAGCAGTCAATCACGGTGTACGCGCTAAAGGATGGCGATATCAATATGAGCCACTTGGTACGCTACCACTACCNCACGCTGGAGTTCATACTAGTATGGCCCACGGCACAGGGACTGGAGCAGCTCTACTGCAGACACTTCTTTGCAGTTGACAGCGAACTCTATGCAACGGACCTTCCCCCTGGATGGGGAGGACTAGCAACATTACCTACCATTCTGCATCGTGTCAGTCTGCATTGCACTGACTTCAAGCACTATCCCTTCCAGCAGCGCTCAATCCTAGTACACACCAGTGGAGCAACAATTAGTGGGGACAACACAGGAGAGACAAACCGTCTAGCTTGGCATGTAGCATATCATGAGGCAACTGCCCTCAACATCGAGACCCTCAACGAGCAGATCCATNCCGTCTAGCTTGGCATGTAGCATATCATGAGGCAACTGCCCTCAACATCGAGACCCTCAACGAGCAGATCCATTTCGATACAGACATGTCAACCATGATAAGAAGGTCCATCCCTCCCTCGTCTACATCAGTGTCAGTATCAGTGGCGAATAGAACGTATTCAGCCCCAACAAACCTTGCACTAGGGCGAATCTGGGTTCACTTACAGAGCGCCCTACATACAGCTGACACTTCCCAGGAGCTGGACAACGTGAAAGCGGATCTTGCCGAGGTAAAAGACAGAGTGCAGNGAGCGCCCTACATACAGCTGACACTTCCCAGGAGCTGGACAACGTGAAAGCGGATCTTGCCGAGGTAAAAGACAGAGTGCAGTCAATCCTTAATGTCCACTTGAGTGCGCAAAGCCAACCTTGAAGTGACAGAAAGCAACACATGCCCCTAGAGCCGGAACTGAATGAACTCAATGTTTTTGAAAAGGCTGGTATGCCCTTCATATGCACAGAAGCAGGATTGACTCATGGATGATAAAAAGATGATAAAAAGGAGCGTCAAAACCTGGAAGAGACTCAGCCAAAACCTAAGCACAGTGGCAGTCACTCATAACGATGTCTTGCCCCTCTGACAGCTTACTTGAACACTGTCCGTCTGAAGATGCTTTTGGCTCAGGTCATCTTCTAACAAACATAAGTATTCCAAGCTATCATATCGCTATTACATGCCTCTACAGGCTCACACTGGAGAACTTTACAAAGCCCATTTGAGCTACATAACTCACTCTGTCAATCTTACTCAATTACCAAAATACCGAACGACGGTTTCCCAATATATAAACCTGCATCAAGGTAGCCTTTCTCTAAACGGTCCTACCAGGTTGCTCGGAGGTTGCCTGGTCCTGACCGAATTGCATCAACATAGCTTATATCAAAGCTAAAGTNTGCCATGGACCTGGATGCGATCAAGGCTCGAATATCGAACAAAGGAGAGGATGTCAACCTGAATCATCTACTGAAACACTGGGAGCACGATGATGTCCCCTATTATGATCTGGAAGTTCTCCTGGAATGGGATGAAGAGGACGTGCGCACCCTATATGTGAGACACTTCTTCACTTGGGCAAAGGACCTCACTTCCGAA
>BGPT01004098.1:6812-18213 GCA_003297045.1 Symbiodinium sp. clade C Y103
ATCCAGAAGAGAAAAGAAAATCTTCTCATGTTCCTTGACAAATTTCCCACCTGAAAAGTTCTGCAAAGGTGATCCACCGGTACATGGAAGAGACACATGGACATGAAGAAATGGAGAATACTTCTCCTGTGCCTCATCGGGATCCTTCTGATCAGAGGCTGACGCTATCATCGTCATCATTGCCTCGTCCACCAGAGAAATGACCCTATCTTGAACAGAAACCTTCTCAAGGTTGTCATGAACTCCAATATAACATGCTCGACTCTCGCAACATGCATTGGATAAGACACTGGAACATGAACATGCCAATTCAACAAGANTGAACTCCAATATAACATGCTCGACTCTCGCAACATGCATTGGATAAGACACTGGAACATGAACATGCCAATTCAACAAGAATCCCAGTCCCCCTTTCACTGAATGAATAGGAAACCGGACCTGTCTCAGCAGCTCGATCTGTAGATACGCAGCCACGCTGCTGGTCGCTCGAGCAGCCGGGGACGTAGGCGTATTTCCAGACAGCAGGCGGAACAAACGCCTGTTGATCCTCATGGGCAATTGTCCCGTACCGTGGCAGGCTATGCACGCCTGCAGCCTCTCAGGCAATNGCCTGTTGATCCTCATGGGCAATTGTCCCGTACCGTGGCAGGCTATGCACGCCTGCAGCCTCTCAGGCAATCCCACTCCAGATGCTGACTTGGGTCCAGCTGACCCTGGCGGGGATGTCACTGCAGTGATAGACATAGCCTTGGGATGTTCTGCAACTGGGGCTGGAACTGGAATTGGATCTGCATGTCCACCTGATGGATGTCCAATCGACGACGCAACTTCCAGTGTACCTCCAGGACCTGTTCTGAGCTTTGGCTGGGATACTTCTGCAGCGGGCGATGATTTTGCCGGGGAAGCTGCGGGGAAGCTGACTTCCCTGCTGTCCTCTTGGGAGGCGTTGATGGGGCCGCACTGGCTCCCTTTCCGGCTGTTCCCGATTTTCCTGTCGTCCCCTTTGGTGCTGCAGTTGGAGGGGCTTTGATTGGTGGTCGTGCTGCTGGGGCTCCCCAACAGGCATTGGCTTCTCCTTGGGTGGTGGAGTTGATGGTGGTGGTAATGGAGCTGGGATTGGAGGTGGCGTTGGCGGTGCTGGTGGTACCGCCGGCATGGCCTGGCTTGGCTTCCATCCTGGCGGAGGGTAGCTGGGTGGTCTTGGCTCAGCCGGCTTCGGCCCTTTGGCAATTGCAGCAGCAGACTTCACTTCAGTCGACTGGCCACTGCTGAATTTTGGAGGCAATGCATCCCATGCATGCCCACGAAGCCTTCGATTGTGAGCACGGAGACTCTCAGCTGTCAGGTTGGCAGCCACTGTGGAGATGGAGTCATCCGGGCGAATGTTGTCCTCCACACCTGCTTCTGATGCTGCTGTAGGGGTCTCATAGGTCCCCGTCCTTGGGGTGAGCACCACAGCTCCTTGGGTGAGGCTGACTCTTCGAGCCATCATGGGACACATACTGATGATATGTCCGAATTCTTCACAATGTCCACAACGTAGCTGGGAAACTGGCTTCTGGCTGAAGCCTTTGAACGCAGTGTTCATCTTGGTGTTCCCATCACCGACAGTGATCTGCATAGTCTCTCTTTTCCCACTGGCAGGATTAAACGTCTTACGACGTACCACTCTGCCCTGACCTGTTCGCTCAACGCTGATACTCTCAGCGGGTCGGCTCTCCTCCTCCTTTCGCCTCTTCTCAAAGTAGGCCATAGCATCCCTCTGTCTGGATTTCCATGCTAATCGCCTCTTGCGATTCTTCTCAGCTTGCCGGATATGAAATGTCCCTCGGACATGTTTCCCTGACTCAGATACCTCTTGCTTCACTCTCTTCGAAGCTGGACGAGGCATCTTTTTGACGGCAACTGCCTTGGCTTTAGCGGCAATGGTCTTCCGCTTTCCAATAGTCTTCTTGGGCATTGCCTTGACTTTCGGCTTGACTGAGCTGGCAGCTGGAACTGGCGTCTCTGGTTCCTCGGTCTCCTTTGGAGTCTCTTCGACCACAATTGGAGTTCCAGCTGGCACTGGAGGTACCTCAGTCTGCACGTCAGGGTTGTAATCGACCTCTGTCATTTCTGCTGGCATAGCTCGATGATCCTGAGCTCGAACGCCAGGGCTGTTCGTTGAACCAACGTCAAAACAGCTGCAATCACACAACATANCTGAGCTCGAACGCCAGGGCTGTTCGTTGAACCAACGTCAAAACAGCTGCAATCACACAACATAAACTGATGCAAAAGTCCAAAAACCATGTTGGATTCTTTAACTTCATATGGAAAGGGATCGGGAAGGGGGGCGCGTACGCGGCACCTACGCGCTCATATCAATCTAAAAACCTCATTTCCCAAACAACGTTTCAAATCACAAATGCAGAGACATGAATGGCTGAAGTTCCGGACACACGCCTTTTTACCTCGGGAGTCGAGGTCCGTGGTTGGAGTTTTTCTGTGAGCCTGACCTGTGTCTTACAGGCCAGCGAGCAAACACACCAAGACCTTTCCAAAAGTCATCATTCGACTGGTGGTGAGCGGAGACATCTTTCGCCCCCCCTTCAGCGGAGTCACCACTTCGACTTGGTGAGCTGCTTAAGTCTCTTACTCATTCCTCCCCCTCCTGTGGGGAGCTTTAGATCTGCCCAACGTACTTGGCATCGAAGAGCAGAATCAAAAGAGCCAAACTGTAAATTCGTCAGGGCATCCGCTTCAACATTTGTATCACGAGGCCTCCACTCCAAGCGGAACACAATCCCATGCAGAAAACATTTCAAGGAGAGCTGAGCCTGCACGTATGCCAAAGGGAATTTGTTCGAGGCCTCCTTAAGACTCACATGTTCCGTGGCCAGATTGTCAGTGCCGGCCTCCACTAGCACCTTTGCTGGTGCCGCCTTACCTTCAAAGAATCCAAAGACCTCCAAGGCCACCAGCGAGGCCAGCAACTCCGCGGTGGTGCTCATCGACTCCACCTTCTCCTTTTCGAAAAGCCAGGAGGCCTCCTTCGGGCTAATCTCCAAGGCGAACCAACGAGACTTCTTCGGGTCACTCGTTTTTCCGACCTCCCAGCCCCCTAACACAATCCGTCCTTCTTCGCATTTGGCATCGGTCCGGAAGGCCTGTCCCTCTCTCTTGATGGGACTCTTCCCAGATGTGCGATGGAATCCGCTTTGTAACATGCTGGAGATAAAAAGGAGAACCACTGAAACTGTACGGGGCATTGTAGCGACCGTCCCTGGAGCTATGGCCGCTTTCCACGAATGAAGTGGGGCCATGAACCCACGTAACCAGGTTAGGACCTGGCTAGCGTACACCAGCCGCCCCACGAGCTCCACAAAACTTCGGTGCGCCACAACTCCTCGGTTGGCCTGGGCCTCCTTGATCCACTGCACAATCCAATTGGTTCTCCTTTCAGATAATCCAACCTCAAACTTGCAGTAATCCATGAAGAAGCCCACGAATTCCAGACACACACCTCCCCGAAACTTGGGCCATCTAAAGGGCGCCCCAAACATGATCCAAGCAATCAGCATATGCCAGACCCTCTCATACTTGTCAGGTCCGGCCGCCACCATCTTGAGGTCATCTGCAAAGAGCAGCTGAAAGACATGGGCCTGCCCTGCCAGCCGCATCACCAAACGCCCCACCAAGGAAGCAAGTCGAGCAAAGTGGTAGGCCGCACAGGCCACTCCGAAAGTGCCCACCTTATTAAACCACACAGGGCCATCAGGCTCCACTCGGCAGCCAAGCAGGCCCACATCCTCAGGGCGATGTTTGAATCTCCTGTGGGCCAAAGCGATGTCCGCCGCTACCGCTATCATGAGGCGGAACCCCTCAGCAAGGGTCGTATCCATCAATGTAGCGCTGGCCTCCGGTCCAGGGAATTCCAACTTGTCTTGGATGACAATGTGGTTATTCATTTGGACGAAATGCGTTGCGTCGAAAATCACACGGACTCGACCATCGTCCTTGGGAATGGCGCCCAGGGCTGCAATGCGCAGCTTTTCCCCGTAGCGTCGACGGGCTTCGGCCTCTGAGAGCGGGAACATGAACCCAAGTTTTTCCTCCTCCACAAACTGGGTCTCGATCTGCTGTGTGTGTGCTCCTTGGCCGAGCCGTAGTTCAAGTTCTCCGGATTGTACTCGGAGTCGTCGTACTGGCGCTCCTTGACCTTTGGTCGGAAAACTAGGGGCACCCTTGGAAAAACATGCTTGTAGCCTACCCAGCGCCCCTCCACATAGTTGTCCTCCCCACTGTCCAGTATATCCGCGTCTTCATCGCCCATCTTACGGGCAGTTTGGGCCAGTGCGTGGAGGTAAAAGGGTTGGCCCTCCGGTAGCTTGGAGGCTTCAGCTGGTGATGGCAACATTTGGAACCAGCGGCTCCGGAGTTCTGACATCTTCCCCTCACTGAAGGGTGCCCTCTCCAATTTTCCCAGGGACAGCGCGAAGAACATCCTTTGGGCATCTGGTATAACTTCCTTGGTGAATTCCTGAATCAGCTTCGCCAGGCCCTCAATAAATTCCTTAACGGCGCCCTGCTGAAAATTTCTCCTCTTCGGTGGCCATCTCCCTGGCGAACAAAGGCCACATCCATCATTGAAGCTAGAAGGTTTCTTCGCATGCCAGTTGCATGTAAGAGGCATCCCTTTGTGCTCCAACAGTGCCCCTTTGAGATGGCCGTGAAAGGGCTCTCCCTCTCTATCCAGAGTTTCTCCACTCAATGTGGACGTTGATGGGTTGGACGTTGATGGGTTGTTGTCCCTCTTGGTCTCCTGTGAAGACTTGGGCTGGCCTTTCCCCCCCCCGGAGCGAAGGAGGGCTGCCCAAGCAAGTGTGGCAATCCAGCTGCACATGTTTGGAGGATACGTTGCAGAAGGTTGAGTCTTCCACTGGCCCTGGTCATCCTTGCCCACTAACGGTGGGTGTGCTTTCGAGCCATGCATGCAATGAGGGGGAAGGGGACCTTGATATCTGCCATCTTCATCCAAAATGTGCAGGCCAGAATATCCTGTAACATCATCTCCTAATGTAGTCAAAAATCTGGTGGGTTTTGCTGAAATCGCCTCAAAAGCGCACTGGAAGAAAGCAAAGGTGCGCACTCTTTTATCCTGCAAGAGCTGGGAGGTTTCCGGCAAGTCCCAGATACTGGCTGGTATCTGTCCCATCGTGACACCCAGTTGTTCTGGGTGTTCGAGGAGGAAATGCCCTCCATGTTGAAGATCTCGTTTGCAGGCATCAAAAGATTTGTCAATAAGCTCATCTGCAAGTGCCACCTTGTTGCGATCCTTCCCACTTAACCAAGGAAAACCTCTGGGGAAGTTGTGATCTCTCAAGGGCCGGGGGCCACCGCGAATCTGGTATTGGCAACGCGCACGACTGTGCGTATTGCAGGGCGGAGCAGCCACCAATAGATCCACTATCCCTGAATCCAATTGTTCCAGGACCCAGGCCCAAGTATCCTCCTTCAGCAGATCATGGCCTTCGTTTCGAAGGATGTCCACTTGCAAACCATAAAGAGTGACACCATCCTTCTTTGCCAAAGCGGCCAGGTAGTCCTTGACGTCTGCCTGACGTTCCAAACCTGCAAATAAATAAAGCACATGCAAAGACTGGGTGCCTGTACCCTCGTTCCAAAGCTCCCAGGTGAGACCATTATTCTGCGGTTGTCAGTGGGTGCCCGCTGGGGCCGCAGCGTTCGGCGTCTGTCCGCCCTCTTTGCCCTTCTGTTTAGGGCACTGATTTCTGCCATGCTGTGGGGACAGGCAGAACTGGCAAATGTGGACTCGGTTGCACTGCCCGTTGCAGGTAGAGTTGTTGAAGGCATAGCATATCTGTCTGCCGTCTGGAGTGGTGCTATAAACGAAGCCTGCATTCGAATTTGCTCCCAACTTTCCCTTTCGAGACTTCCCTTTTCCTCCTCCCTTCTGTCCTCCCTTCGGGGTTGGCCTCCTGGTGGCACCAGGGTTTCCTCCCTTCCATTTGTCATAGCCTCCAGGCGGAGCCCCGCTTGAAGCACTGGTGCCTCGGCGTGCGAACTCCAGGGTCAAAGGAGTCACAAAGTGTGTCTCCTTGATCGAGGCATCTTCCATGACCAGCTTGAGGGTCGTGGAGAGGGGAAGTCCCTCACGCGAGGCCTTCCTGTAGGCTTCCTTACGCAGCCGATGCTCAAAGCTCAGCATGAGGTCCCAACTCGGGTTGGCCCATGTCGTCTGGGCGGAGCCGTCTCCTTTGGAGATCTGAAGTTGGTAAACCTTATCTCCCAAAAGGTAGTCCACGTACCTCTGGTAGGTGTTCATACTGAGCTCCTGGAACCATACCTTGTTCTTGAAGCGGGCGGCCAGCATCAGCATTGCATGAGCCTCCACTCGAAGCTTCGAACGTAGTTCCTCTGACGAAGCCGGCAGTTTGGATTTCTTTTTCTCACGCGTAATGCGTATTCTGCCTGTTGCGTCGAGGTTTGACTGGAGTTGGCTCGTTGAGTCTTCCTTGACACTGGAGATGTCATCTAACGAGCTGGCGAGAAGATCTCCTGCTTCCACCTCTTCTAATTTCTGTGCGAGATAATCCGCACTGGGTTCTTCTTTCTCGTCGAGAGGCCCCACAACCTTCTCTATTGCGACTCTCATCGCGTGGCGTTCAGTCTGCAAAAGGGGTTTTGGCAACCCCAAGGACCGCGCCTCAGCTTTTGTGGTCCTTTCTTTCTCCGCCGCGTCCGCGGCTTGTTGCCACGCAGCGACAACGGCCGCCAAGGAGGCCCGATTGGCCGGGTTTGCTGCAGGATCGATCCCAAGATCCCGGGCCAGTGCTGTACGGGCCTCTCCTCTATTGTCAGCCAGTGCTGCAAACAACATGACTGACTTGTAGTGTTGCCCCAGCTCATACTGACGTTCCAACGACACTCCCATCTGCTCGAAGATGTAGGTCAAGTCAGCATTGACATTCTCCTGCAACCAGGCTTTCTGCTGCTCCGGCGTCAGAGCAGGTGCTGCCATAGCAACGAAGGTGCCCACCTAAAACTCAGTTCCTTTGCGTGATGTTTCACAGCCCTGCAAAACAAACTTCCAAGTCCTTCAGGTGTCCAGACTGAGCAACTGGTTTAAACAATCAAAATTTTAAATCAAGTCCAACCAATCCAAAAAAAAAAGAAGTGAACAAAATCCTTCTCTTCTCTTTCCTTCCTACAGGCTCTCGGCTTGAGCCCCGATCTTGCAAGCATACCACCGCTTACGTGGTGTGCCAATCTTACTACATCTATTGGCATCTTATGCCATAGGGCTTCTTACGCCCCTGGGCTTCTTACGCCCTGTGGGTTCTTTCCCCACCTCAAACCCTGAGATTCCTAACAGCCACCCAAGATTGACAACATGACCACTCAGAGTTTCAGCATGGTGTGCAAACATCTTCCTTTGAGACGGATCCTTCCCGCTCCCCCTTTTCTTCCTTCAAGCTTCCGGCTCCGCTTCCTGGGAGTCCTCCTCATCCTCTGTACTTGAGGAGCTTCCTGATGAACTTGAGTCATCCTCATCCTCACCTCTTTGGGCGAGTTCCTGACGGAAGCAGATCTTGCACCAGGCGTCAACCTTCACCCGTGTGGGTTCCTCCACTTCCTCATATGCAGAAACCGCCCAGTGCATGACTCCACAGCCGTGCATCTTATGCAACCTGCGGAAGCCCGTCTTCCGAGAGATGGAGACCCAGAATCTCATCTCTCTCTTGCCAGCTGCTGAAGCGCTGGCAGGCTCCTCTTCCATCGGGACCGGCCTCACCAGACCGTCTTTCCATTCTTCTTCATAATCGTCGTCTTGCACGACTTGCACCATGGGGAAGTCCTGTTGCAGCCCGTATCGATTGTCCGGTAACCGGAGCATCACATGATACCAGCGCCCATCCCTCTGGCGGATGCCTCTGGCTGCGGCATATGCCTTCAGATCTTCGATCAGCTCCCCCTCAGTGAGGCCCGCGTGGCCCTTGCAGATCTCTTCATTCACAGTCCTTTGGATGCCCATCACAGCTTGCTTGGCACTCAATATATAAGCATTTGACTCTTGGGCCCCTGCTTGCCATCTGCCCAAGAAGTCCCGTTGCTCTTTGCCAATTCCTAAGTTGGCTGCATGCGTGGGCAACCAATGTCGTGGACTGTGCCCCGAGAAGAAATTCGAGATCTCCCCTGATAGAAGCGGCTCACCGCTCTCAAACCATTGTTTCAGCTGCCTGCCCCTCAACGGCCTGCTGATGAGGGAGGTGACGTAGCGCATGTAGCTCGTGAGACTCTCTGTGCTGAGGTATTTCCTGATACCCCGAGACCAGTCCTTCGAAGGAGCAGGAAGGAAGTACTCACGCTCCCAGAAAAAATCCTCGGTGTGCAGCACATCCCACCCCGAGGAGAGCCAGTCTCTTCCCGAGAGCCCCACGTCCCTGGCCACAAAAGCTGGGACCTCGACTGCACGGCGGCCAGGCCCCGTAGTTTTGCTACGCATCAAAGTGATGCGCAGGCATGTGCTATCCATGCGCATGCGACCAATGTCCACCCACTGCACATCGTCTGAGCGCAGACACATCCACAGCATGAGCAGCATGGTCCATGCTATGAGTCTTGCATATGGGGTCTGTTCGACTGAGACCACTAGTAACTCCAAGCCGATGACCATGGAGATAAGATACGGCTTTGCTTGTCTGCGTGGAGGCGCTTCTTGTTGTAATTCCATTTGCATATTGCGAATGGCATCCAGCAAGGTCTGGTCCTTGGAGAGCTTGGCCAGATCGTCGACTCTTCCGACGGTTTCTAAGAGGGCTAAGGAGCCCATCAGGTTCTGTGGGATGCTGTGTCCACATCCGTCCTCTATGCGCCCCTCAAGGTAATCGAGGATGTCTCCGATCTGGGTCGGCCACGGGCGCCCCCTGTTCAGGGTCAACCACAGGTGGTACCGCTTCCAAGTCGCACACCTGTTCCTCAGTGTTTTTGCCCTGCGGCTCCCGAAGATCCTACCCCAGATCTTTGTCTGAACATCAGCTCTCTCCATCACCCTGACCACCGGGAGCTTTGCCTCCACGATGTACTCTGCCAGCGCGTTGGCCCACCTCAAGCGCTCTTCTTCGGCTGCTTGAGCTGGGTTTCCAACTTCCAGGACCAAACTCTGGCTCAGCCGGGATTTCCTGACTGATCTCACCGGCAGCGCCTCCTTCCTGAGGATCTCTCTATACCGCTCTTGGAGCTCTTCAGCGCTCCAGCTTGTGTCCTCCAGCCGAGGGCGCACCAATCGGCGGTGAAGAAACCTCCTCTCCCGTTGCATGTCCCTGTTCGTATTCTGCTTGAATTGCCTTAGTTCGTGGGCCAGCAAGTATTGCTCCCCACCGGTCTGTTCCGCCAGGTAGTTGGCAAGTTCCACCAGGCCCCCAGGTTGGTCTAAGGCCTCATGCAGGACCTGCAGGTTCACAAAGTCCCTGCCCAGTATCCTCGACAACTCTGGTCTAAGGCCTGGGAACTGCACGCTTGTCATGGCTCCTCACCGGCGCCCCCGCTGCATCGCGTCCTACCCTCTTTTTCAAGTTTCCCTTGGGAGGACACAGCTTCCCAAGAACATAAATTCTTGAAAGCCCATCTTATGGGTAACTTAGAATCCCCCATCCTACGGGGGCAGCTAAACCAGAGAATAATTTTCAAGATCAACCTGAAGAGTCCCCTATCTTACAGGGGCAGCTTAAACAAGGTGTGAGTTTCCAGATCAACCTGAAGAATCCCCCATCTTACAGGGGCAGCAATAAGTTCGATATCTTTCCCTCTAACCTAGCGACCTCACGCGGGTTACCAGCAACGTTCTTAGCAACCAACCTCCCAGGAGAGCACCCATCAGAGCAAGCACCCGGAGGTGAGGACAAAAAGGGAAAAGCCCATCTTACAGGCAGAGAGGTCCCACCCACCCAACCCACCTTTCCGTCTTACGTAAAAGCTCGTTGGGTTTCACCCAACCACGCAAAGACGGTTTCAGCAAGTTCCTGTTGAAAATCAGAAAACGGTTCAACTGGCTCTCCACAAAGCAAACATTGACGAACGGAGTACCTGCACAAAATACCTGCAAAACTCGAATCTTGGATTCCAAGGTTCATCATCAAACTGTTCATCAACAAACTCTCAAATGGCAAGAAACCCAAAACGCTTGCATATTCCAGATACTTGGCAGTAGAGAGGCACTTGGTGAAATGATCTGCAGGGTTGATGGTGCCTCGCACATGCTGCAGTTTGATAACCCCTCGTCCAAGCAGTTCCCTCAACCAGCAAAACTTTGATGTCAATGTGACGAGAACGTCGTTGTAAATCCGTTCCTTCCAAAAGCATTTTTCCGCTCAAACTATCGGTCCGCATCAAGATCGGGCAAATGAAGTCCAAAGTATCATCCTCTGACCACGCAGTAGGAAACACCTGGATACGACGCAAGACAAAACTCAAACTCTTCAGCAAACCAATGGCTTCCTGTACAGCAGCTTGCAGAGCGACAAGCTCTGCCTCGCANAGGAAACACCTGGATACGACGCAAGACAAAACTCAAACTCTTCAGCAAACCAATGGCTTCCTGTACAGCAGCTTGCAGAGCGACAAGCTCTGCCTCGCACGAGCTGAGTGTCACCGAACTCTGATGCCTGGAAAAACACTTCAAAACCACACAACGGAAAACAATGACGCAACCAGTGATGCTTCTCCTCTGTGTAGCTTGCATGGGTGCATAACCAGCATCACTGTAGACTTCCAAACCAATGTCTTGGCCTGTCGAGTCTTCCAAACCTGGTGACGGAAACACTTGGGAGTACTTCATGTGATTTACCAAGAATCTCAAAACAGCACGAAGAGCATTCTCGTGACCTGGACGAGGTGCTGACTGGCCAGTTGCCAGCAGCGCTGTCAAGANCCAAGAATCTCAAAACAGCACGAAGAGCATTCTCGTGACCTGGACGAGGTGCTGACTGGCCAGTTGCCAGCAGCGCTGTCAAGATGAGCAAATCCTGACAAGTCTGAGCTAGCCACGCTAGACGACCCAAAACTCTTCGATTGTGAGCTTCTGTAGAAATCTGTGACTCCTTTGTGGTCTGTTCGATCATGGGTCTGAGGTCTGGAAACGCAGTTGACCCTCGAGTGATACCATACTCCTCAAATGCACTGTTGAGGTAGGTCTCATCAACGAACAGATGCAAGCATGGATTTCCCTTCTCTCGGAAAATGGTTCGACCTAAAAACTTCAATGAACCTCCAGACNCTGTTGAGGTAGGTCTCATCAACGAACAGATGCAAGCATGGATTTCCCTTCTCTCGGAAAATGGTTCGACCTAAAAACTTCAATGAACCTCCAGACATGGTCACTCTGCCAGTCTCTCGG
>BGPT01004101.1:4532-18957 GCA_003297045.1 Symbiodinium sp. clade C Y103
ACTACTGATATCTGACTCATCCATTTGTCTTGTCTGACTCTTCGGTCTGACTCTTCGGCTTGACTCGGCTATCTGGGGGCTGACTCGCCCAACTCTCCAGTTCAAGGGCAAGGCATCTGTGTCACTTGCCTGGGCCAAGCAGTAAAAGAACTTGGATGAGCCCCACACAATCCACTTGTTGGAGTCGTTTATTAAAGGATAGATTCGACAAAAATGGTCGGATTTGGGATGCTGTCCACGAGTCTTGAGATGGGAATATTTGCGATGCTGATCAAACGACATGAAGGGGAATGACCATGTTACTACGGTTCATCAGAGCTTAGGAGGCCTGGAGCACATGGAAAGGCTACCAAGGTCATTTGAAAGAAAGCTGGACCCTGTGACCTTGGGGACCAAAATGGCCCACTGGGAGTGCTCAAGACTCCCAGGAATTCAGTAGGCACAATGACTTTAGGGCATTCTAAGGTTTGACAAGAGTTGCTCATGACGTTCCTTGTTCAACTCTAGGCTAAACAGCACAATGAGCCCTACACTCTACACAATCCACTTCTTTGAATCACGGATTCAAGGATAGATTTCACAAAAATGAAGGAGGTGGGATGTTACTCAGATGACAGTTGCCGCACAAGCGAGAGACACCAGGTGAGTGAATCCTGTTGACTGTGCACTTCCACGAGACAACANAATGAAGGAGGTGGGATGTTACTCAGATGACAGTTGCCGCACAAGCGAGAGACACCAGGTGAGTGAATCCTGTTGACTGTGCACTTCCACGAGACAACACTGAGAAGCCTCTCCATTCTTGCGCTGAACAGGAACGACTCGGGGCAAGCTGAATAATCATTCCAAAGGCGGTGGATCTGTTCGCGGATTTGGGGTCCCGTTTTCCAAGATAAATCTCTCAAATGAGCATTTTTTGGTGTTTTTTCGAGGATGCAGGTCTGTGCTACTGGCCCGTGACCTTCCTGGTTCAACTCAGAGCAAAAACGTCTATAGATGATTTTGAATGAGCCCTNACTGGCCCGTGACCTTCCTGGTTCAACTCAGAGCAAAAACGTCTATAGATGATTTTGAATGAGCCCTACACAATCCACTTGTTTCTGTCATTGATTCAAGGATAGATTCGACAAAAATGGATAGAAATTGGGGACTTGGGATTCTGCGGGCAAGTTTTGATTTGGGAATACTTGGGATGCTGAGCACAAGACACGAAAGGGAAAAGCAGGAACGATTCGCGGACGCTTACAAATTTTGACCATGTTACTACGGTTCATCAGAGCCTTAAATTTAGTAAGGACTGTGACTTTGGGCATCCTACGGTTTGAGAAGNATTCGCGGACGCTTACAAATTTTGACCATGTTACTACGGTTCATCAGAGCCTTAAATTTAGTAAGGACTGTGACTTTGGGCATCCTACGGTTTGAGAAGAGTTGCAAATGACCTTCCTTGTTCAACTCTGGGCCAAACAGCACAATGAGCCCTACACAATCCACTTCTTTGAATCACGGATTCAAGGATAGATTNGAAGAGTTGCAAATGACCTTCCTTGTTCAACTCTGGGCCAAACAGCACAATGAGCCCTACACAATCCACTTCTTTGAATCACGGATTCAAGGATAGATTGAACAAATTGAAGGAGGTGGGATGTTACTAAGATGACAGTTGCCGCACAAGCGAGAGACACCAGGTGAGTGAATCCTGTTGACTGTACACTTCCACGAGACAACACTGAGAAGCCTCTCCATTCTTGCGCTGAACAGGAACGACTCGGGGGAAGCTGAAAAATCATTCCAAAGGTGGTGGATCTGTTCCCGGATTTGGGGTCCCATTTTCCAAGATAAATCTCTCATGGGCATTTCTTGGTGTTTTTTCGAGGATGCAGGTCTGTGCTACTGGCCCGTGACCTTCCTGGTTCAACTCAGAGCAAAAACGTCTATAGATGATTTTGAATNACTGGCCCGTGACCTTCCTGGTTCAACTCAGAGCAAAAACGTCTATAGATGATTTTGAATGAGCCCTACACAATCCACTTGTTTCTGTCATTGATTCAATGATAGATTCGACAAAAATGGATAGAAATTGGGGACTTGGGATTCTGCGGGCAAGTTTTGATTTGGAATACTTGGGATGCTGAGCACAAGACACGAAAGGGAGAAGCAGGAACGATTCGCGGACGCACACCAAGGTCATTTGAAAGAAAGCTGGACCCTGTGACTTTGGGAACCAAAATGGCCCACTGGGAGTGGTCAAGACTTCCAGAAATTCAGTAAGCACAATGACTTTGGGGCATTCTAAGGTTTGACAAGAGTTGCTCATGACGTTCCTTGTTCAACTCTGGGTCAAACAGCACAATGAGCCCTACACAATCCACTTCTTTGAATCACGGATTCAAGGATAGATTCAACACCAACGGCGCGAGCACAAGACATACAGGGGAAAAGCATGCACGAAAGGTTCGCGGACGCTTTCAAGTTTTGACCATGTTACTACGGTTCATAAGAGCTCAGGAGGCCTGGAGCACATGGAAAGGACACCAAGGTCATTTGAAAGAAAGCTGGACCCTGTGACTTTGGGAACCAAAATGGCCCACTAGGAGTGGTCAAGACTTCCAGAAATTCAGCAAAGACATTGTGATTTCTGGGCACTCTAAGGTTTGAGACCAGTTGCTCATGACGTTCCTTGTTCAACTCTGGGCCAAACAGAGTTGAACTTGAATAAGCCCTACACAATCCACTTGTTTGAATCATTGATTCAAGGATAGAGATGCAACAAAACTTGTCGGATTTGAAATGCTGCGCACGAGTCTGGATCTGGGAATATTTGGGATGCTGAGCATAAGACAAAAAGGGGAAAAGCATGAACGATTTGCGAACGCTTACAAAATTTGACCATGTTACTACGGTTCATCAGAGCTTAGGAGGCCTGGAGCACATGGAAAGGCTAGACTTCCAGAAATTCAGCAAAGACATTGTGATTTCTGGGCACTCTAAGGTTTGAGAACAGTTGCTCTGCTCATGACGTTCCTTGTTCAACTCTTGGCCAAACAGTAAATGAACTTGAATGAGACCTACACAATCCACTTGTTTGAAGCATTGATTCAACAATAGATTCAGCAAAAACGGTTGGATTTGGGAATCTGCGATATGGGGATTTCCGGTATAAATGTTGGTTCAGAATTCAAATCGTGTGTGAGCTTGGAAATATCATGACAGGAAAAGGCATATATATGACATCAAAAAATCCAAATACAATTCAGCCACAGCTGAGAAGGCACTTCCTGTGGGGAAGCAACCTGGCCAATAGCAACCTGATGCAGCATGCCAGCCAGGCAATGACTGGGTTCTCAGGTACTAGCTTCTGTACCCCTCATGTAGACCTTCCTTGCCTCCCTTCATTGCGACATCTGCCTGTCACTCGTCTCAATCAATATTCTGAAATCTGAAGAACAAGAGACCCTGTGTGTTCACTGATGACACCATCGGGGAAGAACTGGAAGCACGGCAACACAGACAGTAACAATCAAACATTCACAATCACAAATGTCGGAGGCCGTGAGTCTTTGCAGAACTGATGAGGTTCACCTACAGACCCCATTGAACTAAGGGGGGCCGTCCAGCACCGTGGAAAATCGTCCTGAGCGTTCACAAACCAAATTCCCAGAGCCAGGAAATGTCACAGGTTGCATTTGTTGGATGAATGACTGAAAATGCCCAGCTTGCAAGAAAGGGATCTCTTCGGCCGGAGCACTCTGAGCACAAGCCCTGATGCAGTCCAAACTTGGTTTTAACATGTTTTAACTTAACGCCTGGACGAGATTGACACGTTTTTCTGTTTCACCTACACTATGCGATTCAAGACAGTGACGGGTCACAAGAAACCTGCCAACTGGCAACCAGACATGGCAGCGTGCCAGCATGCCGATGAACGCATCCTCCAGCAACACATGCCATACCCCTCTGAACATGTGGACCTTGCGCAATTCGGCATCTCATTGGGTCTCAATCAATGCTCTGGATTGGAACAAGTGCCCTAGCTTGTTCAGTGACAAAGGCAACGGTGTAGCAAGGTAAGGTGCAGCAACACCAAGACAAGCCATCAACATTCACGATCACAGCATGTTGAAAACAAGGAGTCTCTGCAGAACTTATGCAGCTCAACCAGAGACCAACAACTTATGCAAAGCCTGTCCAAAGCGTTCTTTTTGTTTGGGGGCACTAATCTTCATGTTTACAGTCTTCCTGAGCATTGCCAAACTAGGACCCCAAGCCACTGAAAGCTCTTGCCCAAAAACCAAGTTGACCGAGTCGGGAAGTGTGACGGAGGCGGTTGTCTGTGTTCGATGAGTGACTGACATGCGATCTACCTGGGATGGAGCCATTTCACCAGGAGCTATGCTGCGATATGCTGCGCCAGTCGAACTTGGACTTTTGGAATGCCAAGTTCGGCCATCCGTCTTTGCAGAACTCATGAAGTTCCCCTGCAGACTCAAGAAATACGTTGAGTCAAGCGCTCCCTTTGGTTGTGGGCTCTGGTCATTCGGTGTTTGTTTAAAATCTTTCTGCATTGACATGCAATCACTGAGAGAACTTGCCCACCAAGTTGATGGAGTCGGGAAGCGTCACTGAGAGAAAGTCGCAGGCCGGAAAGAGAACCAACTTTCATAGCAAATATGCCCACGTCCCCAGGTTTTCATTAAGCTATGCCACCTCGTGGACATGGAGGCAATGCTCTGCTGAGTTGGTCGCAAAGCTGTTTTGTGTCACTTCCAGATGTTTGAAATGAAGCAACCCTCACACCTCTCTCACTCCGCTATCGAAGGCACTGGGTTGTAGGATGGGCTTCGGATGGTTTCGCTACACACTGCACCCGAATTTTAAACCGGGCAACCGGATTAAGAAGTAATGGCAGTTCCCAAGCGTTCAGTTCGTGACAAGGGAAGCTGGGGCAGCTGGCGTTCTATTTTCTTATGAAATTCTGAAATGTCTGAACTTGAACGAATGCGGTCGGTTGCATGCCTTTGATTGGTTTTGTTTCATCCAACTTTGAATCCCTGTTTATAATCGGCAACACCTGGGCCTGTCTCTGTCTTCACTGGCACCATGTGGGTTGCAGGACTGCTACATTGTCATCCAAAACGTTCAGAGCACGTTCATGGGAGGAGCAGGTTCAGCTCTACGTCTTGCCATCGTCCAAAGCCTGGGAGGTCTGGATTCTTTCTGCCGAAGCAGACTTCTGAGCATCTGGACTCATTGCGGATTTTGCAGGCGACTGGCAATGATTTCAGCTAGAGATACGGATCTGACAAGCCTAGGATTGGATCATGTACTGCTACCAACCGAGCAGCTCATTGGCATGCTCTGCATTGAGGCTACTTTAGGCAATCAACATGCTTCGGGTTTTGACAACAGGATTGAGGATTGAAAGCACTCTGTGAGCCCAAACACTCCGTGGTTTCCCGCAATGATGGCAGGTCTCAAAGCACTCAAGTTCCAAGAAGATTTCTTTGAAAAGCTTTCAGCAGGGAAAGCAGACACAAAAAAGATGCCCCAGCATTGCCTCACATGGCTTTGTTTCGAACTTGACAGGATGAAACAGTCAACACATGGTGCCTAAAGTCCATGTTAGATACCTGGTACAACTGGCATCTGGGGTCCAGCCTCACTCTGCCATCAGTACATATGATGTCCGTGGTATCTCCACAGTAGATGAAATGAGGACACTTTTGCAACATGGAACATGCATCAATTTTCACATGTTGAAAGCATCCTGTGGCCATGGGTGAAAATGCCCTCGAAAGCACTTCCCGAAGATGCACCGAAGAAGAATCAATATAGAATCAGTTCCCCAAATAGGTGGACATTCAGTTTCCACCCTTTCCCTTGATATGTTTTGACAGGCGTTGGCTTACCTCCCTATGCCACAACTCCCAATCCGTCTGCGCAATCACTCTTTTTTGGTTCCCACATCCGCTGCTCTTCCCTGTTTCCACCTACATTTGCTCAAAGTGGGCATCGCCATCAGCACATCTTCAGGTCCCACAGCCCTTGGTTTCTTGTCTTTTTCGGAATATTTGCTACTTCAGGTGTTGTGCCGTGGTTCCCGGCCTCAACCCCTGCTTCGCCACCACCAAGTGACGCAAAAGTCTCCGGGAACCCAGGCGGGCACAGTCCCAGACTCCACCTTGACCAGCTTCAATCCCCCTCGGCGATGGGAGCATCCACGGATGCAAGAGACTGATGCTTCGTTGGCAGCAAAAAGCTGACGGGCTTGAAAGAAACTGAAAGAAGTGATGGCGGCTTCGTAGGAGTTCAAGTCTATCGATACAGATTACAGTAGTGGCATTCATACGCAGAAAAATGTAAGAATTTGCAATTTTTGCATGGCAATTGGCAACCTTGATGTCAAGCTTTGGACACACGTCAGGTTGACTGTCGACTGTGCGTCGTGTTATTTCCAAGCTCATGCACTCTCACAAAGCAACCCTAAGAACCACTCCATTCCTGTGCTGAACAGGAGCCATACTCACTCGGGGCAAGGTGAAAAATCATTCGAAAGCACACACGTCAGGTCCGGAGAATTCACCCATCCGATTTCTCTGAGAGCAAAGTTTGTAGCAGTGCACCATCCACTGCTGAGGCCTGATATTTCAACCGCAAATTTCCTGGCTTCATGAACCCCAAGTCACGACAATTTAAAACACACCAAACCTTCCAGCGCAGCTTCTGCGTTACAGGTTGGCACAGGAGATTTGGGCCATGNCCTGGCTTCATGAACCCCAAGTCACGACAATTTAAAACACACCAAACCTTCCAGCGCAGCTTCTGCGTTACAGGTTGGCACAGGAGATTTGGGCCATGGAAAGAACCCAGTGAAAGGTGGTGGATCTGTTCACGGTCTTGGGGTCCCCTCTTCCAGGCCATTAGGTCGTGGCCATTTTGTGCCTCTCCCTGGAGGAGTCTCAGACTGGGCCGTGCCAAATACCAGCAAGAACAGGGAGATGTACCATGATGGGCTCGTCCCCCGAGGAGCAACAGCCCTGCTGACATCCAACTTGGGCACACCCAGATTGGGAGGACTGTATGGCTGTGCTGCTGTTAGCATGTTCCTGCTGTTCCTTCATTCTAAGATGACCCCTGAGAAAATAATCACTGGAGCAAAAAGGACATCTGTCTATGGGATCAACACCGCTATATCAATCTCTGAATTGAGTCGTACCGAGAGGTTCTACCACATGCCAATACTAACCTCAGTCTGCTTTGAGGGAAATGTGCCAGAGACTCAACTCGCTTTTGATGCTGAACACCAGTTGTCATATTTTGTTCCATCATGTTTACGTTCCCCTATACTTCGACCTCAATCAAAAAATCTCAGAAATGTCACGCGGAATTTCCCAGCAACAATTCAACCCGCCTCACGTTTGGTTTGTGGGGATTCCACTCGCTGCCGACCATTCCGCTAGGGCCGCAATTCCTGCCGGGGAACTTCGGGCGTTGCTGTTCCATCTAGTGCTCATGGTTATTGCAGTGGAAAATCACCCAGTTCAAATCAGTTTAAACCATTTGTGTTTGCCTGAAAATAAAGGGTTCCCTCCAAAATGCCTATGCTTCTTGGGAAAAAGATGAGTAACCAGTAGATTTAGGGGTACATGTACTCTATTTTCAGACAAACCCATTTGAAATTATGTATAGATGATGTTCATTGATAGATGATATTCCCAGTAAACAAGATACTAAGAAAACCTCAAGAATCTCCAGGGTTGTCCATTGCCATCTTTGCTTACCCTAAGCAGGTCCCACGTCCTGGGAAAACCCACAAAGGCATCATCGCCATCGCCTTGCTGGAAAGTTCTAACCAGCAAAAATGGGGCGTTCAATGGACAGAAATTGGGATTTCACCAGCAGAAATTGGGATTTCACCATATTTCACCAGCAAGAATGGGGAATTCAAGCGGCAGAAATGTGGAGAGAAATTTCGACCCCTGAAAATTCGAGGTTTTTTACTCAAGAATGGCCAAACATGGTAGTTTTCTGATGCTTTCGGGACCCCGAAGTCTGATCTATAGCCAGATCATTGAGACCTAATATCCCCATGTCTGGTAGGTCGTCATTCCCATCATTCTCATGGAGATTTGTCAGCTTCATCAGTTGGGTTGCCCTCACAAGTGTCAACAAGAAAAAGCTTCCCAGGCCATTCAAAGCGAACTTTATAGCTCATGGCTTGAGGTCACAAAAAAACCTTGAAATCATAAATAAACAACCCAAACATGGACCCTTTGAACCCTGTTTTCGAGGATTTGACACCGAAAGGGGAGTGTTAACCGTCAGAAATAGGCGTCATCCAGGTCCCAGGTGACTCAGAAGAAAAAAAAGTTGGATATAAAAAGAAATCGATTCAAGCACAATAGGCAACAAAGTCGAAATATCACTCCTGGATATGGGAAAGAACGCATATGGTATCAGTTCTATCAATGCTTCCTCCGATCCGTAGACATAAAATGCCCCAGAAATGCGACAAATTCATGCCGTTTCCTTTGATCAGCGATGGTTCCAATGTCCCTCTGAAAAATTGGTCGTCAAGTCGCAGTATGTCCAAGGATTCGTTCCAGTCAGAGCATCACTAAGACCTCAGCGCACTGAGAATGCTGGGATTGGGACCTGCGTTCGCAAAACCTGTACTTCAAAATCATGACAGCACTGAGAATACTGCCTGAAATATGACATGAAATCTGATTTCCGGGGCTTGAGCCTTGCGATTCTCTGGGTTTCGTCTGCTGCATCTGTGCACCCATTGGGGCATCAAAACGACTGGGAAAGGTCCCACCTCCATCTTGATCAAAATGAAGCATCGGATACCCAAAAAGTTGAATGGCGAAAGCTCCGGACCCCTCTAGTTCGCATCCAAAAAACAACTGGTAAATGAATATTCATGCCCCAAAAATCTGGTATTTCACTGTATTTCATAAGTTTGCTTAGGTTTACACAGGTTTTGATCCACATTTTGACTCACATCACCACCCAGGTACTGGAAAACAGGTCGAACTTGGTGTGGAAGCCATCGTCTCCACGCCATTTCCAGGTCAAGTCCTTTTGAGAGAACGGAGGAGCGGCGCCGGGCATCCCGGAGCTGCTTCCTGTGGGCTGAACCTCCCTATTTTCACGGTCCCAAAAAGAAGATATAAAAAATGTCTCCTACCATCATTTTTGCAGTAGGAGTTTACTGTTCTATCTTTTTTTTGGGGGGGAGGTGTGTTTTTTTGATAATTTAAATGGGATAAACTGGTCATCGAAGTCTTATCAACCACCTTTATTCACCAATTCCCATCATGGGGATGATCCCTCCAATGGAAAGGCCCCTGGAAATGGGGACATAACCATCAAATTTGGGGACCTCAGCAGCAAAAAGTTGTGATTTGCCCAGTCTGTCCTTCAAAACTGGAATTGAAATTGGGATTAAACGCTGCAAGTCAACAGGAAAAAGAGGGAACGGGGGCCCCATTAAATTGGGATGAAGCAACCGTCGGAATAGTCAACCAGTAGATCTTTATTGGATACCTCATTGTCGACTAACCAAATATAGTATGGATCAAATTTGTACTACTACCAATGGACCCACACATAGCTGGCCTCTCTTAGTATATACTGTACCTTCTATTTGGGGATAAAATATGGCAAAATAATGTTGACCCATAGAAAACTGCAAGAAGCATGAGGGTACAACCTGGAAGTTGAACAGATGCAAACTTAAGGTGCGGTTCCATACTGAATTATTAGGGGCAGAGTACCGCTCCCAACAAAAAACGAAAAATGTCTCAAGATATTCGAAGCTTGGTCAAAGTACAAAATCACAACTTTCCCAAGGCTCCAAAGAAGTCATTCAGGGCTTGAGTGCTTAACCCCTTCCAGCCAGTCCTGATAGGCGTTGTATGTGGTCAGATCATCATAGCGCTTCATGTACCTTGTTGACAGAACCCCAGAGCGGATCCGGGGCACCGCTTTGGGTGGATGCTGTAGACGTGCGAGTGTTTCCGTTAAACCAACCGAAGGATCTGTCTTCGCCGAGTCTTCACCGTTCAGGAAACTGGGAGATGCTTGAAGAAAATGAAGATGAATGAAGACGCGCAACTGTGAGGGCACGATCATGAATGCTGACATCTTGTTCAACGAGTCAGTTGTTCCTACATTGGTTGGCTATTTGCGATACTACCCATTTCATCTCGTTTCATGGAATCCCTATTGGCATTCCATACGGTTTTGTCTGAAAACAGGAGTATGATTAGCCGGATTAGCCATTCTGTGGCGGTTTTGGCATATGTTGCCGGTTTTACACTGAGGCAAAATACTTGTTTAAACCGCTGAAATTTAGAGGTTTTTCAATCCTTCTTGTACAACCCCAACAGGCCTTGGAATCCTATGGTCAACTCAATGGACATCAATAGACCCTCCCCGTTCGCCAACCATGACTGAGGGTTAGGTGGTATCATGGTCATGGATTCTGGATCAATCAGAGTAAATAATAAATAATAACCCCTGGTTTATTAATCATGGAGGATTCCCCAAATAGTGGTTGACATTAACCATTACTAGGGGGTTTATTAATCCCACCTTGACATTAACCTGAAAAGTTCCGCCAGATTGGGATATAGTAATCCTCTTGCAATTACTAGATGTGCTTCGCGAGGTCCCAACTCACCAGGAATTTGTGGGTGAAATCCCATTAAAGAATGAAATTGAAGACATGGTTGAACTCCATATGAAAGGAAAAATATGTTTAATAGTTGTGTCCCGCAAAACTTGGTGCTTTATATGTTGTTAATAGTCAAATAATGTTATATAAATGGACAAATCATTGGGTTTACCAACAACTGCCATCCCACATACCACACCAAGCGACACATCCTTGTGCGTATCCGCACAGCCATCGCCTCAGATACCCCCCGAAAGGAAACGCAGAAAAGAAAGACCCATTCCACTACACTCCATTTTCATGGTAGTAAACCTAACCTTTTCTGCATAATTTTTGGATTGCAGGGAAAACTTCGTGCCATACAGTAAATCCCTTTTTGCTAGAAATGATGTCTCCACCCGAAGAGATTTTCAGTGGGGAAGTTGGGGTTTCGTTTGTGGCGTTGGGTTCACCGCATCAAACACATCATTCCTCTGGACTGGCGAGAAATGAGAACACACCATCATCGGACAAATTTGACAACTCAAGATTTGAGTAGGTGTCACCCTTTTTGGACCCTCGCACGCCCCAATCGTATACCTCGAGAAGGAATGAAATTAGCTACATCATGAAAAAGAACCATGGCGCAAATACGCACAAAATTATAGTAGTATAAACTTCTCAATTGCGTATGTCTGAGTTCCATAGACACTTGAGACTTGAGACTGCAAGAATGTGTTTGTCCAAAAATGGTGGATAGCCAGTACCCAGAAAAGGTAATGTTAAGGAGGAAACTGATTTCATATCTATCATAGGATCTTGAGATTTGAAATTCTGTGACAAACCGATATGATATGAAGCAGGGTGAAGACTTCTTGAAGCTACCAAGACTTTAAGGTCCTTCCCAAGTCCTTGGCCACACAACCAATTTCAGAACACAAACCTGCTCTTGGAGGGTGAAGCTTGTTAACCGCTTAAAAGTTGGATTGTTTTAGAGTTCCAGACCCAAAATTGCCGGACCATGCCGGACCGTCCCCGACAAATCCGTTGTTTTCGAGACACACTCGCGACGGATGATGCCGGAACCAGCGGCGCGGACTTTGGTGTTGAACTTGTACATGGCCTGACCAGAGAAACCGATGGACCCTGTCCTCCGGGTCTGATGATCAGCCTCTTTCTGGCGGGTACACCGTAACCCTGGCGTAATTGTAGCATATCCATCCATTTTGTAGCCCTACTTGCAAACCATTCAATGCTGGACTATGGATCCCAAGTTTTCAAAACGGTCACTTCTCCACTTACATACCTCCACTCTCGCTCAGATGGCGAGCTATTCATTCCAGATTCATTTCATACTCCTCTTTTTTGTTGCTGATGGGACCTACAGTAGTGATTGGAGTATCCCTCCATATCCCTCCCAGTTAGAACTGAATTTCTACATTGCTTACAGGTGCTAGATAGCCCCAGCAATTGCAGTATCTGAAACAAACTCATCGCCCGACTGTTGAGAGCAGGGTAAATCATCATCGGGTTGACCGAACATGGTCGACTTTTGGTAGGGAAGGTCCAATGGTGTCCGTTTCTCCATCAAAGGCCTGACCTTCCACATGTTGTGGTTGGGACCTCTGGAGATTTTACATCATATGTCATCTACCCTGTACCCTCTGGTAATTTATCACATGGCTGGCTGGAACTGCCCCACTGAAAATATGGGAAGATGTATAATCGCCAGAAATGAATGATTTTCCTTTGCCAGGTTGAATTACCAGACGGATCGTTTCTTCATCTTCCATCCGTTTCCATCTCATTGAAGATGATGATCCAGCGTGATAAAGCCATCTAAGAAAACCCACATTTTCGAAGAAAAATGGGGGGATCCAAAAACAGCTCCCAGGGGTTCCCCAAAAAGAGAGGAAACTGCAGAGGTGATCTATCGGTGATGATTTCCACCACATTGCACTGGGCGAATTAATCCTGAATCCTCGACTTAGTTGCACCAATAAACTTGGTTGTTTGATCTTTTGTTTGTTGGAGAAATATGATAAATCTGTCTTTTTTCACTGAATACATCCATGTAGATCCCCATGTTCTTGCCAAAAATGCCAGTTTCTTTCGTTTAGGGCGTCCACCCCTGGATTTTGACCTATTTTCCAATGCACACCCCCTGGCACCGGAGTAGGAGGTGGTGCTGTCGTGGTGGTTGTCGTGGTGGTCGTCGTGGTGGTGGTCTGCAGTTCAGAAGTCAGTCCCTAGTGATGCCATATTTACCCTCCGGTAATCAAATAATCAAACGTGGCACTTCGAAATCCCCGCACTAAATTAAATGGAGGTGTTAATGGGAAAATCTCTACAAATGGTGGATTTTCCATTGCCACGTTTACCAACTTCAAATTGCAGTTACAAATAGATATAACACTATGGTTGTAAATCCCATAAGTTAGGATATGGGGCCCCTATAACTATAGTTATGTATCCACTTACAACTGGAACTGCCCTTCCAAGAAGCCCTTCTTCGTGTCCCTAAATGTGCAGCATCAGTGCATGCTTTAAAATGTGGTCAGTATCCAAGTGAAGATCCCTATCAGGACCCCGGTCCCTTCTTCAATACGTCAAATCTGCAATGTGCGTGCACTGAACAAGTTATTCTCAGTTGCAACCACAAGGCAAACGCACTTTTGGACAATGCCCCTCCAAAGGCGAATCCTTGCATCAAAAACGATTGGGGGAGTAAGCCAATAGCGATTAGTTGCCGAGTTTGGTTCTCAAGTGTTGACCCAGTCGGGAGTTGATGCTGGTCTTTCGTCAATACTACCGGCCTCCTGCAGAATGAGGTGACTCAGTTCAAACAAACATAGACAAACCATCAATTGATATCAATTGCGTAGGTCCCAGGTAAAGATTTATTGGTGGTAAATTTCAATCGGCACAACCTCCTGCACATGGGGAGATTGTAAGAGCCAACAATCAATCGGTGGAACCAGGTCACAACCTTGCTGCCTAAGGTCACAACTACAGGAAATTGTCTGAATGATTTTTCCCCCCAGAATGCTAGGAATGTTGGGTCATTCCATCACAGCAAAAGAAAAAAGGGACCCTGTGGATACGTTGCCTTTTTCATCGAATCCTTGAAATAGACTATTCAAGCAGCAATCCTAAAATAAACAACGTGACTGGTGTGGCTCACCTCGCTTCAAACCCAGGGCAGAAGAAAACGAATTTTCGGCTGGTTGGTTTGCATTTATTTGCTGAGTAAATCCACTATTTTCTTGATCATTCCCCCAATATTTCCCAGAGATCCCCTTAATTCTCCTCCGATATTCACTCCAATCATATTCCAAGTTACTACTTCTAGTCCAACCATATTCCCCTGATTTTCAGATTTGCCCAGAAATACCCCAAAACTCAACTGCCGCCAACGCCACGCGTCGCCGACTGCGACGTCGTCGGCTGCGGCGGCGCCGGGAGCGTCTGCGGCGGCTGCGTCTGCGGCGAGCGCGGCGACGACGACGGCGGCTGCGGCGACGGCGCGGCGAGACGCGGCGGCGGCGCCGCCAACCTGCCAGTGGGATGGAGATGTAAGCTGCACATAGAGATCCACAACGTATGTAACATATGTGGGTGTGTATGTTATATACATATATGTGTGTGCTGTATATGTATATGTATATGTGGGATTTGATCAAAATTCCTTTTTCCGGGAACGGCCATTCTTCACGAATAAAAATGTTACTTTCGCGAAACTTTCGCGATCTCCATGTTTAT
>BGPT01004102.1:0-21092 GCA_003297045.1 Symbiodinium sp. clade C Y103
TGCATCCTATAGGCCCAGGCTCTGTTCAGTTTTATAAGCTATAGGTGTTTCAATTTTTGAAACTTCCGACCCCGGCTTGCCCGGGAACTACTTGTACTTGCAATATTCGATTCATTTCGATTCAATATTCTAATCATGTGCAAATGTTAAGATCTTCAGAGCAGTCATCCCATGCCAAGGTGCCAAAGGAGAAGAAGATCGCAGTGATCAAAGCCATCCGAGCAATCACAGGCCTGCCACCATGTGCTACCCCAGCCCGGATGTATCAGTACTAGGCATTAGATGACTAGATGTTGTTGAAATTGTTGAATATGCTGAACACATCTTCAATAGCTTAATGTTGTTTCTGAAACATCATTTCAATATCATTGCAACATCATTACAACACATTACCCCCCATAAACCCTCACCAGATTGGAATTGATCTCTGGGACACGCAGGTTGCACCAGCTCATTGCATTTGGGTTTGCCGGTTTGCCTTGCCAGGTTTGGGCTTGAAGGAAGCGAAAGGTATGGCGGACAATCCTGGCAAGGTGGGCCGGGTGTATCGTAGGACCGCAGGCTATGTCCAGTCGAGTCGCGGTTGCTTGGGGATAGCGCTGATTTATCTTGGTTCTAAGTGAAAATCCACACCTTTTTGAACTTTCTTCTCACTTTGGCCAGCAAGTTGATCAGCGTCGAAAAATTACAGAAATAATAGGGGGGCCGTCAGAAGAAAATGCATTTATTCTGAATGAAACAGGGTCTTTTGCCAACCAACCTGTTGCATGAATGCCTATCAGCACCTGTTGCCCTAAGTCCCATGACATGCCTGTGGTCGTTTCTGCTGGAAAAGCTTCGCCTGTGCTCAGCTCATCGAGGGCAAGCCCAAGGATATTTGCGAGGCAGGTGAAAGCAATCTTTTAGTTGGGATTTGGAGTTTTTCACGGTTTTTTCATAGTTTCTATGTTTTTCGAAATTTGAAAGCTACGCAATACATAGCTGGACAAACAAATCCGATTGGATTCGAGGGGCGATGTTGTCGCAAAACCAAATTGCTCCATCTAAGGTAGTCACAAACCCAAAATGTTTTGTGATGGGAGTGTGATCATCTCCAGGCTTTGGACTGGCAAAGCCTGAACCATGCAGTGCATGTGCGGAGCATTGCTTCTTGAGAACAGCACACTCTAAATCCATTGCATAGTTTAGGATGTTTAGGTAGGAATGGCAACATGCACTGCGGGTAGCCAAGCAAATGGCCAACTGCACCACTGAGATCACAACTGAACATATGCCGTGCCAAATGATTTCCTAGAGTCAAGGTGCACACCAAAAGATGCCACAGCACAAGAACATCAAGAGAACATGCACAATCACATACAATACACGTGCAATACACTCGTAGTATCATATCAATGTGATCTGAGAATAGTTGGTATGATGACATCACACACACATGATTCTATGTACTTAATATCAATATAATATCAATCTGCTGTATGATACATAGACATAGATACAATGATGAGGATGATGAGGATGATGAGGATGACGAGGATGATGATGATGATAATGATGATGATGATGATGATGATGATGATGATGATGATGATGATGATGATGATGATGATGATGACGTCGACGACACTATGACACACACACACATGTACAGCATATATGTATATGTATATATATATATTATATAAATCAATTATAATCATGTAGTTATATATATATATATACACACAATATGATGTCACGTAATGTATCGACAATCTCCATCAACGAGCACAGTTGACAGCCCCCGACTTTGGCAGGATGCCAAGAAGCAGCTGGAGGAGGCGGGCGCCAAAGCGGACATCGAGTGAGCGCCACAGCGTCCCAGCGCGGCGTTGCCAAGTGTTCATCCCTCGGTGATTTGGCAAAGATATGGCCATATTGTGCAAAGTCATGCCATATGTATGAATATGAACATGGAGTTGTATTTAGTCAAGATATGTAAAGATGAGATACTAATGTATTGAACTATTATTTGATACGTGACAAGATATGAATGAATATTAACTATATGGATATAGATGTATGCTACCGATTTTCTGTTGTTTTGGTTCCAACGACATGGAACATCCTGTCTTAGTTGATTGTATTTGGCATCGTTGGCAGTGGCCTTTTCAGGCTGAGGCCGAGGGGGTGAAGAGCTTTCAAGCTACCCGCACCCGCCCTTGGGCTTGCAGATATGTTGCAAATATGTTTATTACAGGATTAATATGGGTTAATGCTGTCCATCGATCTAGAACATGATTTGTGATGTTTTGTTTCTGTGTTCTGTGCAGACCCATAAAGTTTTCACCCTGCCGTGCTAAGCGTGCCTCTGCATGGCATGCCGCCACCATGGAGTTCTCGAAAGTTTCCAGCACACGCAGCTGCTTCAAAAAGTGCAGCGATATTGTCCTTTGACACCACGTGGTTTGGATCGAAAATTCTGAAAATTCTTGAACTTATATATAATATTGACCTCAGTGACAGTGAGATGGACGCGCATGTATCGCAATCTATCGCATATAGGGATTCTTGCTATAGGTCGACCATTACGATGCCCAAGAACGCAAAGTTGACTTGTTGCCACTACATTGTCCAGTTGATTCATGTATGGCCCCGCTACAAGAGCTTTGAAGTAGTGAAAACTCATCAAGACCAAGAGCCTGCAACTACAGATGCGACTAGACCCATGTACAAGCAACCCGTAAGCGCAAGCACTCCCTCATTCCATTCACCCACGCCATTTGGTACTGAGCCAAAACATCACCCCACCCTGCAGTCAGAGCATTTTGTCAGACATGTTGTTGTGGCACTTGGCAGTTGCCTCAACACCGAGTTCGACTTGTCTAGCAACTGCAGTAGCCAGATGTAACCACTAAGAACGCCAGAATCAGAAGAACACACCTCAACAGGAACAGCATCCAAGATAGAGATAGAATGACAAAGATGAGGTGAAATGCTAGATTCCTGACCCTCCACTTACTTATCAAGCTGCACAGTTTGCAGCTTTCTGCATTTTTCCAATGGCGATGGATCCTCCCCCACTGCCAGCCAAGAAAAGGTCATGGCTGGCACGAACTGTTGGGTTAACATGGATGATGGATCAAAATAGATCAAACATCCCAAGAGATGCCGACAGATGCCCCATGATGCCACCTCTGGCAGGCGACCGCAGCCGCCTGTGTTTAACGGATCCAACGGCAAGTCCACGGAGCGACTTGATGGGAAGCGGGCCCAGAAGTAGCATTTGGTCACATGCTGAACAGCAACTAGGATACACTAGGATTATTAAATTATGTTTTTTTGAGATGATGCAATGACAAACTTTGTGCAATCCAGGAGCAGATTGGACAATCTCGCTTTTCCAAAGTGACGTCATTCTCTGAATGATCGCTCTCCACCTAAAGCTATTTGCATGTTAGTCTTAGCATATACAGTATGATCATATTTAATCAAGGAATTTTATGTCATCATACTTTTATGTCATGTGATATACTATTCTCATGACTCATAACATGTACTCGATCACATATCGGGAGTTAGCCAGAGTACACTCCACTGAAAAACAGTGTGGGTCACATGAAATGCATCACAACAATTGAGTGTACTATCTAGATTGACATGGACGAGATAAAAAAATGATTTGCCACATTCTGTGACACCACAATATATTATTGTAACATGTATCACTCTTCGTTTGGCAATTCTTGATATCATTATAACAATTTATAACATATATTGCTGTTTGTTGCTGTTTGTTGCTGTTTTTTGTCGTTTTTTGCCGTTGATGTGTTGTCGCACCAGATCCAAGCAGCTGAGGCCGAAGGAGGTGAAGACTCCAGACCCTGCAGTCGAGGCCTGTCCGTGGCGTCTGTGGCTTTGTGTGACTTTGTTGAGTTTAAAATTGTTGGTTACAACATGTTACAACATGTTACAATTTAGAGTTACTGCACTCATCCATTTTCTTTGCTTCCATGACTTCAAGATAAACATTGAAGTCACACTTCCGCCAACATGTCACAAAACCATGATGATACAAAGAAAGTCAACGAACAATCTGGAGTGTTTCATCCTGAGGATGTTGGTGTAAAGCAGCAGCATTGGGATTTTAGTTTCATTTGCTGGGGTTCCCGAAACAGAATAAGCAAGCTTCATTGTAGGCATACCTCCAGTAGATCTAGACATGTGGGTTTCGCCATGACTTGTCCCATATGTTGCGCCTCCGAACACAGCAGAAATGTTCACATTTGATCAGTTTAGGATCCAAAACCAATTCTGAAAGTGAAAGAATGTAAGTATTGAATATGAAAGAATCAACCGCCATTCTTTCAATATACAAATTGCACGTGGAGGACTTGGAGATGACACTCCCTATCAAATGTGCCCCGCAAGTAGAAAACATTGGCCTGATTTGTACGGACGTCCTCAATGGAGTTGAAACAATGGAACTACTTGTACTGTTTGTATGTAGGCCTTAAAGCGCTACAAAATATGTGGATTACGCTATTGTTATCTATTGTTACTACTATGTATATTGTTTGATATTATCATTTATATCACAGATGCTGAGTATATCATATGCTACTGTGTTTTTCCTGATTAGGATTGATAAGCCAAATAGGCGGGTGGATCACTGTGTCCACCACAAGATGCTAGCTGCTAGGCGGACGCCACTACAGGCAGTGGTGTTGTGCGCGTTGTCTCACCCTTTTAGTGATTACTGTACCATCTGGTAACAAACATTTGAAATCCATGGAAACCATGGAAATCCACATGTTCAGAGTTTCTTGGAGGGCTTTTTCTCCGCGAATAGACTAGATACTGTATACATCTGTATACTTGATGTTTTTCTTAGCTACAACAGGGTGGGAGTTCCCTTCGTTGAGTATTCAAGCTCAAGAGGAATCAGCTGCCCCACTCCATTTTGGAGGTTGGACTACTGGATAGACTCCATGAGAATCATCTAGCCGAACCAGCTGTTGCTGGGGTCGTACAATAATTTACAAGAATATACAACTCCCATTGATTGTGAAAGTATGAGAAAGTATGTGAAACTGTTGCTGAACAAGTTCCTGGCCTCTCTGCAGTCCCTTAAACATGTTTCTTAGTGACTTGCTGTGCAAGCCTACAGTTACAGGGCCTACAGGCATTGGGGATGTTCACATACACACAAAACGAACGTGTGGACCCTGCTTATGGTGTGCAGTGTCTTTTTCGCAGGAAGGAATGCGTCCTTTTCCTCCTTTCCTTGCTTGATCCATTGTGCATATCACAGTTTCTTCGCTGAAATCGGTGCATTTTTTCTGTCAACCAACACTCAATCTCCCTTCTTTGCCCGCCAAATGGTCATGGTACAGTATCATGAGGTATCGCTTGTATCGAATGTATCGCAAGTAGTAAAATTGTCTTGAAGCATGTGCTTCACCAATAATTAGTCACCATGTCTGATTTGGGGTCACTGCCGGCCGCCCTGCAGCAGATCCGCCTGCGAAACGACTCAAAACCGAGGATCGCTTCGGGTGTCAGGGGGTCGTTTCACATTTGTCCTACGAACTTAGATAGTGCTGTTTCTTTTCCTTGAGATGGATGATTTGGATGGATCTGCCATGATCTGCCCAAAGTTGTCATCTTTTTGAAACGCCGTAAGTTGGTCATGTGTTTGGGTATTTGTGAGCGACGTTTCAGATGACTTTTTTTTTCATAACTTCCAAGGACGAACAAGCATACTGGCATAGCATGGCATAGCGGCATATCTGATCTACTCAAGATGTCCGTGAAGGATGGCAATCTGATCTACAATATATGGCAATCCTGGTAGTGAAACGAGATCTGCATCAACCCGGCAGGAAACGGTGGAGAAGGCTGGTGCTCCGCAGGACCTGCATGACTATTCCATGGACGAGAGACATGTTGGCTTGACATATTTTTTTATTGTATTAAAGTACAAATGATTAATAATGATTATAACTATGATTAACTATACATATTTATACATATTTATACATATTTATACATATTTATACATATTTATTTATTATATACTTTATACATCTTCTTTTTCGGATGTTTTGGATCCTTTTTAGAACTTTCTGGGGGGTCGTGCATTTGGTAGCCATCTGGTGGCCACAGTTCCAGGAGCCTCCCAAAGCCAAGGAAGCGGCAGAACCACCCGCGCAGAATGGGAACGGCAGCCACAAGGCGGTGACACGTGCGCCTCATGCTGCCCAGTACAATATTACCTGTAAATATGTGATACATATACAATCAATTACAATCATGTATACATATGTCACACATATATATATATATATACCCTGGAAGTCAAAAGACTATTAAAAGAATGGTCCTTTACGAAAAGACTATTTCTCCAAAATTGCAAATGGTCTTTCGTAGGTACCTTCNCAAAAGACTATTAAAAGAATGGTCCTTTACGAAAAGACTATTTCTCCAAAATTGCAAATGGTCTTTCGTAGGTACCTTCAGTGAAATGGTCTTTCGCAGGTGCCTTCCATGTTTACCTCAAACACTGTCGTACCATCCCATCTTTACCTCAAACACTGTTGTTCTGACCGCACCAATGTTTTTTTCCCATAGCTGCGAACACACGCGTCCAAAGATGCCACACAGGATCTCAACCTCTTTTTCCCCTGGTCCTTGGCGTCACATACCCCCAGCAACCAATGTTGAAGCCATTTTCTCTTTAGATTTCAAATCGAATTGTTTCAACACTGCAAAGACCACATAACCTGCAGTTGAGTGTCCTTTTCCGATCTACACGGTGCTTCATCGTGCGAAGCCTGCACACCAAAGATATGGANGTTTCAACACTGCAAAGACCACATAACCTGCAGTTGAGTGTCCTTTTCCGATCTACACGGTGCTTCATCGTGCGAAGCCTGCACACCAAAGATATGGAAGCTGACTAGATATAAGTGGAAACCAAGTCTACCTTTGGCCCATGTGCCAACTAGCAGCAAGCCTGAGTTTGGTGCACTTTAGCAGCCATAGATGGCGACGCCGGGGGTGAGCTTTAGCTATATGGCGAGTGTTGATCAGTAGTATTTCAAACACCGCCCAAACAATTTCAATACTGTGTTTAATCTCATGCACTTACGGCATGGGTATGTCTCAAAATTGATTTAAAACGGACCTTAAAAAATAACGCCCCTTTTCTCTAAGGTGATGTTTAAACCAAAAAGGCCCCCTCACTTTGAGATATACCCACATGTGAATTCCATCTACTTTTAAATCCAAAACAGAATTAGTTATGAACATCGCCCACAAATGTTTCGATCCATACATGGCTCACAGCTTTTCTGGGGAAGGATTGATTGGGCCATCCACCAAGAAACAGCCATATCCCTTCACAAATTCAAAAAACAAATTTGCGGCCAAGTCGCGAACCACCACCTTGACCCTGTCCCAATGGAAAACCCACATATCAAATCCAACATGAAACAAGATTTCCTTTGAAAGGGGTCCTCGGGGTGAAAGGGGTNCCCAATGGAAAACCCACATATCAAATCCAACATGAAACAAGATTTCCTTTGAAAGGGGTCCTCGGGGTGAAAGGGGTCCCCAAGATAAAGGCTTCATTTTAGGAACCTTTTTGGCGCGCGCGCGGTGCGCACCCCGGGACCTGTTTCTTCTTGAGGACCCCTTTCAAAGGAAATCTTGTTATGGACAGATTCTAAGTTATCATGCTTTTGACCATGCGATTTTTAAAAATTGCATGGTCAAAAAACGGTTTTGGAACCCCTTTAAATTTGGAACCACCACCTGTTTTCGAACCCCATTCAAAGGGACAATCTTTCGATATGTTCAATTCAAAAGGGTTCTCAAGATGAAAGGTGTCAGGATAGTTCACATGTTAGCCCAGGACCCCTTTCATCTCGAGGACCTCTTTCAAGGGAAAATATTGCTAAATGCCAAATATATCCACCAGCACAGTGGGTGGGTTGCAGAAACAATCAATAATTGGGGAATATGGCTCCATTAATTGCTTTTCCCATTTATACCCTGCCTGCTTCCGGCGGCACTTTCTTCTGAAGCTTTGAAACTTTCGCATCTTTCGAAACCGGCTTCTTCCTTCCAAGCAGTGGCAAAAACAGATAGGCATAACTATAGCCCAATGGCAGGCTGAGGCCAGAATTGTTTTTATTATTTGTAAGGGTCCCAGAAGTAAACAGATCCCCGTAAATTCAAATAGCCAAAGTTCAATATATTTGACCTAGCGTATATATATATATATATATATAGTGTATGTTATAATATACTGGGGAATAGTTATTTTCCAGTGGCGCCTTGCCAACAGATTGTTGGTCAAACATGGGTAGGCCATGTTGAGTAGTGAATCACAAACTCAGGCCTTCCCAGCTCATCATCTCCGGGAGGGCATGTGTCCATGAGAGCCACCCGCTCTGCCCTGCGGGTTGCCCTGTCTAAAAGGGAATCACTGTTGCCTCCTCCATGGAGCAAGACCCCCTGAAACAAACCCAAGAGTCACCCCAAAGAGCCAAATTAGCTATTGACACCGAAATCACCAAAAATCATCCATTTTCAGGGCATTTTGGGGGTAATGTCTTTCACGGTTTAGAATGGTATTTCACGGTTAATAATGGTCTTTCACGGTAATTTCACGGTGATTTCACGGTAATTTCACGCTATCACTTTTTTGTGAACTGTGTCAAACACTTGTAAAAGGAAGGCTATTGAGAATTAGACTTGGCTATTCAGAATTAGACTTTGGTTCAAATTGGCCGGGTATTGGTATGGGGACAAGTATACAAAGCATCGATGTGGCACAGGGGGGTCTTGCGGTAAGTTTCAAAGAAATTAAAACACATTTCCCTCATTCACCTTTTAACTCTGATTTGGGGTTGTTTGATATATGGTATATGTATACATACATTGACAATATATATATATATATACATATATATATACATATATATATATATACAGATATATATATATATATATTAAATAAATAAATATATATTATATTAAATATATATATATATGTGTGTGTGATTTAAGTATATAATTTTTGTTTATACATAGAAATATAAACACATATATATGTATATATATATATATGTGTGGGTTCTGGTATGTACGGTCATGTCATTTTAGTATAGAATCTTTTTAGATACGTATATGTTATAATTCAATCCTGTAGTTGTTGGGCACACGCAGCACGGTTGTTTTGTTCTTGTTTCCTCAATTGCTGGGCTGACTTCAGGAGACTCCCCAAAAGATTATATAATTCTAGCGGCGCCCTGAGCGCTAGTTGGGGGCTGCTGGTGCTGAGCATTTCGNCTCAATTGCTGGGCTGACTTCAGGAGACTCCCCAAAAGATTATATAATTCTAGCGGCGCCCTGAGCGCTAGTTGGGGGCTGCTGGTGCTGAGCATTTCGCAGGGCCCCTGAATTCAAGGCGGGGGTCCCAAGTCAAAAGTGGAACGACCCTGCCTAAAACCTTTGATCCAAGATATGAGATGTTAGGGGTAATTATATACTATCCAAATGCCACACATATAATCCGTCTTGAGTCTTGATAGATGTTTTTCAAGGCTGCTATGGCTACATAAAAGTACCATCAACCAATCAAATTCAGCTCGAACTGGCCTGACCTAAAACGATTGTTGGGCAATTCATACTGTTCCTTATTGGTTTTCATGTCTCATCACCATACACCCCTCCCGTTTCCATGACCCTCATGAATGATTAATCTGTAGATTCAATGACAAAGTAGTCCGGCCCAAATCCGTGCCCCAAGAAAATCCTAAAACAAATCACTAACAACACACACGATAAACTCAAAGAAAAAAATTGATCGTCTCTGCGCGCGCGCGCGCTCACATGAGACATGTCTGTGTGACAGCCACTACTGCAAATCCCCTTTTCTGGGCTAGGCCATTTTTATATTCATTGCCGTGCCAAACAATCTGACCCTGTTCCTCTCGATACTATATGCAAGTATGTGGAGAGAATTGTCAACAGCAATTGCCAAAAGCCCTTTTCACAGGTTCTGACATGCAGACATCCACTTTGCCTGAAGGCTTGCATGTCCTGGTTTCAGGTGAAACTAAGACATGCAATTTTTGCCAAAGCAGGTTNTTTCACAGGTTCTGACATGCAGACATCCACTTTGCCTGAAGGCTTGCATGTCCTGGTTTCAGGTGAAACTAAGACATGCAATTTTTGCCAAAGCAGGTTGGCTAACAACTTCCCAACATTGGTGCTAGCACAAACAAAGTTCAGCAACATCTGGCTGGCGAAAATTTGCTTGGCTTGCATGTCCTGGTTTCGGCCGAAACCAGGACATGCAACAGGTCTTGAAAAAGATTTGCAAACCACTGAAGCCCAATGTGGTGACCAGTATTTCTCCAAATTTAAGACATGCAGATATTGGGACGGCCCAATATCTGCATGTCTTGGTTTCACCTGAAACCAAGACATGCAAAATTGGCACAGTCTTGGTTCTGCATGTTGTTGATTATGTGTGGTAAGGTCCTGCATTTGTTTTTGTATTGGGCTTTATTTCACAGGAAAACCAAAATTGCAGAACTGATGCCCCGCCAATATCTGCATGTCCTGGTTTCAGGTGAAACCAGGACATGCAGATATTGGGCCGTCGCAATATTTGCATGTCCTAAATCCAGAAAATAAATGCAACCCATGACGGTAAACCTTGGTGACCCGATTTTCCCAGACCTGTTGCATGTCTTGGTTTCGGCTGAAACCAGGACATGCAAGCCAAGCAAATTTTCGCCAGCCAGATGTTGCTGAACTTTGTTTGTGCTAGCACCAATGTCGGGAAGTTGTTAGCTAACCTGCTTTGGCAAAAATTGCATGTCTTAGTTTCACCTGAAACCAGGACATGCAAGCCTTCAGGCAAAGTGGATGTCTGCATGTCAGAACCTGTGAAANAACCTGCTTTGGCAAAAATTGCATGTCTTAGTTTCACCTGAAACCAGGACATGCAAGCCTTCAGGCAAAGTGGATGTCTGCATGTCAGAACCTGTGAAAAGGGCTTTTGGCAATTGCTGTTGACAATTCTCTCCACATACTTGCATATAGTATCGAGAGGAACAGGGTCAGATTGTTTGGCACGGCAATGAATATAAAAATGGCCTAGCCCAGAAAAGGGGATTTGCAGTAGTGGCTGTCACACAGACATGTCTCATGTGAGCGCGCGCGCGCGCAGAGACGATCAATTTTTTTCTTTGAGTTTATCGTGTGTGTTGTTAGTGATTTGTTTTAGGATTTTCTTGGGGCACGGATTTGGGCCGGACTACTTTGTCATTGAATCTACAGATTAATCATTCATGAGGGTCATGGAAACGGGAGGGGTGTATGGTGATGAGACATGAAAACCAATAAGGAACAGTATGAATTGCCCAACAATCGTTTTAGGTCAGGCCAGTTCGAGCTGAATTTGATTGGTTGATGGTACTTTTATGTAGCCATAGCAGCCTTGAAAAACATCTATCAAGACTCAAGACGGATTATATGTGTGGCATTTGGATAGTATATAATTACCCCTAACATCTCATATCTTGGATCAAAGGTTTTAGGCAGGGTCGTTCCACTTTTGACTTGGGACCCCCGCCTTGAATTCAGGGGCCCTGCGAAATGCTCAGCACCAGCAGCCCCCAACTAGCGCTCAGGGCGCCGCTAGAATTATATAATCTTTTGGGGAGTCTCCTGAAGTCAGCCCAGCAATTGAGNCGAAATGCTCAGCACCAGCAGCCCCCAACTAGCGCTCAGGGCGCCGCTAGAATTATATAATCTTTTGGGGAGTCTCCTGAAGTCAGCCCAGCAATTGAGGAAACAAGAACAAAACAACCGTGCTGCGTGTGCCCAACAACTACAGGATTGAATTATAACATATACGTATCTAAAAAGATTCTATACTAAAATGACATGACCGTACATACCAGAACCCACACATATATATATATATACATATATATGTGTTTATATTTCTATGTATAAACAAAAATTATATACTTAAATCACACACACATATATATATATATTTAATATAATATATATTTATTTATTTAATATATATATATATATATCTGTATATATATATATATGTATATATATATGTATATATATATATATATTGTCAATGTATGTATACATATACCATATATCAAACAACCCCAAATCAGAGTTAAAAGGTGAATGAGGGAAATGTGTTTTAATTTCTTTGAAACTTACCGCAAGACCCCCCTGTGCCACATCGATGCTTTGTATACTTGTCCCCATACCAATACCCGGCCAATTTGAACCAAAGTCTAATTCTGAATAGCCAAGTCTAATTCTCAATAGCCTTCCTTTTACAAGTGTTTGACACAGTTCACAAAAAAGTGATAGCGTGAAATTACCGTGAAATCACCGTGAAATTACCGTGAAAGACCATTATTAACCGTGAAATACCATTCTAAACCGTGAAAGACATTACCCCCAAAATGCCCTGAAAATGGATGATTTTTCCACTAAAGCCACAGTTATCGATTAAACCGAGAAACCCCACTGTCTTGGGTTTGTTTCAGGGGGTCTTGCTCCATGGAGGAGGCAACAGTGATTCCCTTTTAGACAGGGCAACCCGCAGGGCAGAGCGGGTGGCTCTCATGGACACATGCCCTCCCGGAGATGATGAGCTGGGAAGGCCTGAGTTTGTGATTCACTACTCAACATGGCCTACCCATGTTTGACCAACAATCTGTTGGCAAGGCGCCACTGGAAAATAACTATTCCCCAGTATATTATAACATACACTATATATATATATATATATATACGCTAGGTCAAATATATTGAACTTTGGCTATTTGAATTTACGGGGATCTGTTTACTTCTGGGACCCTTACAAATAATAAAAACAATTCTGGCCTCAGCCTGCCATTGGGCTATAGTTATGCCTATCTGTTTTTGCCACTGCTTGGAAGGAAGAAGCCGGTTTCGAAAGATGCGAAAGTTTCAAAGCTTCAGAAGAAAGTGCCGCCGGAAGCAGGCAGGGTATAAATGGGAAAAGCAATTAATGGAGCCATATTCCCCAATTATTGATTGTTTCTGCAACCCACCCACTGTGCTGGTGGATATATTTGGCATTTAGCAATATTTTCCCTTGAAAGAGGTCCTCGAGATGAAAGGGGTCCTGGGCTAACATGTGAACTATCCTGACACCTTTCATCTTGAGAACCCTTTTGAATTGAACATATCGAAAGATTGTCCCTTTGAATGGGGTTCGAAAACAGGTGGTGGTTCCAAATTTAAAGGGGTTCCAAAACCGTTTTTTGACCATGCAATTTTTAAAAATCGCATGGTCAAAAGCATGATAACTTAGAATCTGTCCATAACAAGATTTCCTTTGAAAGGGGTCCTCAAGAAGAAACAGGTCCCGGGGTGCGCACCGCGCGCGCGCCAAAAAGGTTCCTAAAATGAAGCCTTTATCTTGGGGACCCCTTTCACCCCGAGGACCCCTTTCAAAGGAAATCTTGTTTCATGTTGGATTTGATATGTGGGTTTTCCATTGGGNACCCCTTTCACCCCGAGGACCCCTTTCAAAGGAAATCTTGTTTCATGTTGGATTTGATATGTGGGTTTTCCATTGGGACAGGGTCAAGGTGGTGGTTCGCGACTTGGCCGCAAATTTGTTTTTTGAATTTGTGAAGGGATATGGCTGTTTCTTGGTGGATGGCCCAATCAATCCTTCCCCAGAAAAGCTGTGAGCCATGTATGGATCGAAACATTTGTGGGCGATGTTCATAACTAATTCTGTTTTGGATTTAAAAGTAGATGGAATTCACATGTGGGTATATCTCAAAGTGAGGGGGCCTTTTTGGTTTAAACATCACCTTAGAGAAAAGGGGCGTTATTTTTTAAGGTCCGTTTTAAATCAATTTTGAGACATACCCATGCCGTAAGTGCATGAGATTAAACACAGTATTGAAATTGTTTGGGCGGTGTTTGAAATACTACTGATCAACACTCGCCATATAGCTAAAGCTCACCCCCGGCGTCGCCATCTATGGCTGCTAAAGTGCACCAAACTCAGGCTTGCTGCTAGTTGGCACATGGGCCAAAGGTAGACTTGGTTTCCACTTATATCTAGTCAGCTTCCATATCTTTGGTGTGCAGGCTTCGCACGATGAAGCACCGTGTAGATCGGAAAAGGACACTCAACTGCAGGTTATGTGGTCTTTGCAGTGTTGAAACNTCCATATCTTTGGTGTGCAGGCTTCGCACGATGAAGCACCGTGTAGATCGGAAAAGGACACTCAACTGCAGGTTATGTGGTCTTTGCAGTGTTGAAACAATTCGATTTGAAATCTAAAGAGAAAATGGCTTCAACATTGGTTGCTGGGGGTATGTGACGCCAAGGACCACCCCTTTTTCTCCAACTCTAGGACACACCGTAGAAACCTGCGGTGTGTTCGCAGCTATGGGAAAAAAACATTGGTGCGGTCAGAACAACAGTGTTTGAGGTAAAGATGGGATGGTACGACAGTGTTTGAGGTAAACATGGAAGGCACCTGCGAAAGACCATTTCACTGAAGGTACCTACGAAAGACCATTTGCAATTTTGGAGAAATAGTCTTTTCGTAAAGGACCATTCTTTTAATAGTCTTTTGNGAAGGTACCTACGAAAGACCATTTGCAATTTTGGAGAAATAGTCTTTTCGTAAAGGACCATTCTTTTAATAGTCTTTTGACTTCCAGGGTATATATATATATATATGTGTGACATATGTATACATGATTGTAATTGATTGTATATGTATCACATATTTACAGGTAATATTGTACTGGGCAGCATGAGGCGCACGTGTCACCGCCTTGTGGCTGCCGTTCCCATTCTGCGCGGGTGGTTCTGCCGCTTCCTTGGCTTTGGGAGGCTCCTGGAACTGTGGCCACCAGATGGCTACCAAATGCACGACCCCCCAGAAAGTTCTAAAAAGGATCCAAAACATCCGAAAAAGAAGATGTATAAAGTATATAATAAATAAATATGTATAAATATGTATAAATATGTATAAATATGTATAAATATGTATAGTTAATCATAGTTATAATCATTATTAATCATTTGTACTTTAATACAATAAAAAAATATGTCAAGCCAACATGTCTCTCGTCCATGGAATAGTCATGCAGGTCCTGCGGAGCACCAGCCTTCTCCACCGTTTCCTGCCGGGTTGATGCAGATCTCGTTTCACTACCAGGATTGCCATATATTGTAGATCAGATTGCCATCCTTCACGGACATCTTGAGTAGATCAGATATGCCGCTATGCCATGCTATGCCAGTATGCTTGTTCGTCCTTGGAAGTTATGAAAAAAAAAGTCATCTGAAACGTCGCTCACAAATACCCAAACACATGACCAACTTACGGCGTTTCAAAAAGATGACAACTTTGGGCAGATCATGGCAGATCCATCCAAATCATCCATCTCAAGGAAAAGAAACAGCACTATCTAAGTTCGTAGGACAAATGTGAAACGACCCCCTGACACCCGAAGCGATCCTCGGTTTTGAGTCGTTTCGCAGGCGGATCTGCTGCAGGGCGGCCGGCAGTGACCCCAAATCAGACATGGTGACTAATTATTGGTGAAGCACATGCTTCAAGACAATTTTACTACTTGCGATACATTCGATACAAGCGATACCTCATGATACTGTACCATGACCATTTGGCGGGCAAAGAAGGGAGATTGAGTGTTGGTTGACAGAAAAAATGCACCGATTTCAGCGAAGAAACTGTGATATGCACAATGGATCAAGCAAGGAAAGGAGGAAAAGGACGCATTCCTTCCTGCGAAAAAGACACTGCACACCATAAGCAGGGTCCACACGTTCGTTTTGTGTGTATGTGAACATCCCCAATGCCTGTAGGCCCTGTAACTGTAGGCTTGCACAGCAAGTCACTAAGAAACATGTTTAAGGGACTGCAGAGAGGCCAGGAACTTGTTCAGCAACAGTTTCACATACTTTCTCATACTTTCACAATCAATGGGAGTTGTATATTCTTGTAAATTATTGTACGACCCCAGCAACAGCTGGTTCGGCTAGATGATTCTCATGGAGTCTATCCAGTAGTCCAACCTCCAAAATGGAGTGGGGCAGCTGATTCCTCTTGAGCTTGAATACTCAACGAAGGGAACTCCCACCCTGTTGTAGCTAAGAAAAACATCAAGTATACAGATGTATACAGTATCTAGTCTATTCGCGGAGAAAAAGCCCTCCAAGAAACTCTGAACATGTGGATTTCCATGGTTTCCATGGATTTCAAATGTTTGTTACCAGATGGTACAGTAATCACTAAAAGGGTGAGACAACGCGCACAACACCACTGCCTGTAGTGGCGTCCGCCTAGCAGCTAGCATCTTGTGGTGGACACAGTGATCCACCCGCCTATTTGGCTTATCAATCCTAATCAGGAAAAACACAGTAGCATATGATATACTCAGCATCTGTGATATAAATGATAATATCAAACAATATACATAGTAGTAACAATAGATAACAATAGCGTAATCCACATATTTTGTAGCGCTTTAAGGCCTACATACAAACAGTACAAGTAGTTCCATTGTTTCAACTCCATTGAGGACGTCCGTACAAATCAGGCCAATGTTTTCTACTTGCGGGGCACATTTGATAGGGAGTGTCATCTCCAAGTCCTCCACGTGCAATTTGTATATTGAAAGAATGGCGGTTGATTCTTTCATATTCAATACTTACATTCTTTCACTTTCAGAATTGGTTTTGGATCCTAAACTGATCAAATGTGAACATTTCTGCTGTGTTCGGAGGCGCAACATATGGGACAAGTCATGGCGAAACCCACATGTCTAGATCTACTGGAGGTATGCCTACAATGAAGCTTGCTTATTCTGTTTCGGGAACCCCAGCAAATGAAACTAAAATCCCAATGCTGCTGCTTTACACCAACATCCTCAGGATGAAACACTCCAGATTGTTCGTTGACTTTCTTTGTATCATCATGGTTTTGTGACATGTTGGCGGAAGTGTGACTTCAATGTTTATCTTGAAGTCATGGAAGCAAAGAAAATGGATGAGTGCAGTAACTCTAAATTGTAACATGTTGTAACATGTTGTAACCAACAATTTTAAACTCAACAAAGTCACACAAAGCCACAGACGCCACGGACAGGCCTCGACTGCAGGGTCTGGAGTCTTCACCTCCTTCGGCCTCAGCTGCTTGGATCTGGTGCGACAACACATCAACGGCAAAAAACGACAAAAAACAGCAACAAACAGCAACAAACAGCAATATATGTTATAAATTGTTATAATGATATCAAGAATTGCCAAACGAAGAGTGATACATGTTACAATAATATATTGTGGTGTCACAGAATGTGGCAAATCATTTTTTTATCTCGTCCATGTCAATCTAGATAGTACACTCAATTGTTGTGATGCATTTCATGTGACCCACACTGTTTTTCAGTGGAGTGTACTCTGGCTAACTCCCGATATGTGATCGAGTACATGTTATGAGTCATGAGAATAGTATATCACATGACATAAAAGTATGATGACATAAAATTCCTTGATTAAATATGATCATACTGTATATGCTAAGACTAACATGCAAATAGCTTTAGGTGGAGAGCGATCATTCAGAGAATGACGTCACTTTGGAAAAGCGAGATTGTCCAATCTGCTCCTGGATTGCACAAAGTTTGTCATTGCATCATCTCAAAAAAACATAATTTAATAATCCTAGTGTATCCTAGTTGCTGTTCAGCATGTGACCAAATGCTACTTCTGGGCCCGCTTCCCATCAAGTCGCTCCGTGGACTTGCCGTTGGATCCGTTAAACACAGGCGGCTGCGGTCGCCTGCCAGAGGTGGCATCATGGGGCATCTGTCGGCATCTCTTGGGATGTTTGATCTATTTTGATCCATCATCCATGTTAACCCAACAGTTCGTGCCAGCCATGACCTTTTCTTGGCTGGCAGTGGGGGAGGATCCATCGCCATTGGAAAAATGCAGAAAGCTGCAAACTGTGCAGCTTGATAAGTAAGTGGAGGGTCAGGAATCTAGCATTTCACCTCATCTTTGTCATTCTATCTCTATCTTGGATGCTGTTCCTGTTGAGGTGTGTTCTTCTGATTCTGGCGTTCTTAGTGGTTACATCTGGCTACTGCAGTTGCTAGACAAGTCGAACTCGGTGTTGAGGCAACTGCCAAGTGCCACAACAACATGTCTGACAAAATGCTCTGACTGCAGGGTGGGGTGATGTTTTGGCTCAGTACCAAATGGCGTGGGTGAATGGAATGAGGGAGTGCTTGCGCTTACGGGTTGCTTGTACATGGGTCTAGTCGCATCTGTAGTTGCAGGCTCTTGGTCTTGATGAGTTTTCACTACTTCAAAGCTCTTGTAGCGGGGCCATACATGAATCAACTGGACAATGTAGTGGCAACAAGTCAACTTTGCGTTCTTGGGCATCGTAATGGTCGACCTATAGCAAGAATCCCTATATGCGATAGATTGCGATACATGCGCGTCCATCTCACTGTCACTGAGGTCAATATTATATATAAGTTCAAGAATTTTCAGAATTTTCGATCCAAACCACGTGGTGTCAAAGGACAATATCGCTGCACTTTTTGAAGCAGCTGCGTGTGCTGGAAACTTTCGAGAACTCCATGGTGGCGGCATGCCATGCAGAGGCACGCTTAGCACGGCAGGGTGAAAACTTTATGGGTCTGCACAGAACACAGAAACAAAACATCACAAATCATGTTCTAGATCGATGGACAGCATTAACCCATATTAATCCTGTAATAAACATATTTGCAACATATCTGCAAGCCCAAGGGCGGGTGCGGGTAGCTTGAAAGCTCTTCACCCCCTCGGCCTCAGCCTGAAAAGGCCACTGCCAACGATGCCAAATACAATCAACTAAGACAGGATGTTCCATGTCGTTGGAACCAAAACAACAGAAAATCGGTAGCATACATCTATATCCATATAGTTAATATTCATTCATATCTTGTCACGTATCAAATAATAGTTCAATACATTAGTATCTCATCTTTACATATCTTGACTAAATACAACTCCATGTTCATATTCATACATATGGCATGACTTTGCACAATATGGCCATATCTTTGCCAAATCACCGAGGGATGAACACTTGGCAACGCCGCGCTGGGACGCTGTGGCGCTCACTCGATGTCCGCTTTGGCGCCCGCCTCCTCCAGCTGCTTCTTGGCATCCTGCCAAAGTCGGGGGCTGTCAACTGTGCTCGTTGATGGAGATTGTCGATACATTACGTGACATCATATTGTGTGTATATATATATATATAACTACATGATTATAATTGATTTATATAATATATATATATACATATACATATATGCTGTACATGTGTGTGTGTGTCATAGTGTCGTCGACGTCATCATCATCATCATCATCATCATCATCATCATCATCATCATCATCATCATCATCATCATCATTATCATCATCATCATCCTCGTCATCCTCATCATCCTCATCATCCTCATCATTGTATCTATGTCTATGTATCATACAGCAGATTGATATTATATTGATATTAAGTACATAGAATCATGTGTGTGTGATGTCATCATACCAACTATTCTCAGATCACATTGATATGATACTACGAGTGTATTGCACGTGTATTGTATGTGATTGTGCATGTTCTCTTGATGTTCTTGTGCTGTGGCATCTTTTGGTGTGCACCTTGACTCTAGGAAATCATTTGGCACGGCATATGTTCAGTTGTGATCTCAGTGGTGCAGTTGGCCATTTGCTTGGCTACCCGCAGTGCATGTTGCCATTCCTACCTAAACATCCTAAACTATGCAATGGATTTAGAGTGTGCTGTTCTCAAGAAGCAATGCTCCGCACATGCACTGCATGGTTCAGGCTTTGCCAGTCCAAAGCCTGGAGATGATCACACTCCCATCACAAAACATTTTGGGTTTGTGACTACCTTAGATGGAGCAATTTGGTTTTGCGACAACATCGCCCCTCGAATCCAATCGGATTTGTTTGTCCAGCTATGTATTGCGTAGCTTTCAAATTTCGAAAAACATAGAAACTATGAAAAAACCGTGAAAAACTCCAAATCCCAACTAAAAGATTGCTTTCACCTGCCTCGCAAATATCCTTGGGCTTGCCCTCGATGAGCTGAGCACAGGCGAAGCTTTTCCAGCAGAAACGACCACAGGCATGTCATGGGACTTAGGGCAACAGGTGCTGATAGGCATTCATGCAACAGGTTGGTTGGCAAAAGACCCTGTTTCATTCAGAATAAATGCATTTTCTTCTGACGGCCCCCCTATTATTTCTGTAATTTTTCGACGCTGATCAACTTGCTGGCCAAAGTGAGAAGAAAGTTCAAAAAGGTGTGGATTTTCACTTAGAACCAAGATAAATCAGCGCTATCCCCAAGCAACCGCGACTCGACTGGACATAGCCTGCGGTCCTACGATACACCCGGCCCACCTTGCCAGGATTGTCCGCCATACCTTTCGCTTCCTTCAAGCCCAAACCTGGCAAGGCAAACCGGCAAACCCAAATGCAATGAGCTGGTGCAACCTGCGTGTCCCAGAGATCAATTCCAATCTGGTGAGGGTTTATGGGGGGTAATGTGTTGTAATGATGTTGCAATGATATTGAAATGATGTTTCAGAAACAACATTAAGCTATTGAAGATGTGTTCAGCATATTCAACAATTTCAACAACATCTAGTCATCTAATGCCTAGTACTGATACATCCGGGCTGGGGTAGCACATGGTGGCAGGCCTGTGATTGCTCGGATGGCTTTGATCACTGCGATCTTCTTCTCCTTTGGCACCTTGGCATGGGATGACTGCTCTGAAGATCTTAACATTTGCACATGATTAGAATATTGAATCGAAATGAATCGAATATTGCAAGTACAAGTAGTTCCCGGGCAAGCCGGGGTCGGAAGTTTCAAAAATTGAAACACCTATAGCTTATAAAACTGAACAGAGCCTGGGCCTATAGGATGCA